>JACXGM010007473.1:13802-30702 GCA_016801145.1 Umbra pygmaea
TACAAACAAGTCAACATCAAAATGCTATACTCATTTCTAACTAGATTTCTATACGTTTTTAAAACCCAGCTAAATTTCAACTCCAAAAATGGTTGTTTTATGCAGGATGATGTCCTATGTTATTGAAAAATGTGTTATTTTGTCATTTTGACTTCCTACTTCCTGTCTGTGATATTTTTAGTCAAAAAGAAAGACCATCCCCTTTCCAACGGTACCAAGCTTTAGTTGCTAGCATGTACGGTTCGTGAGATAATCGCGTTTGACGCTCTAGAGCGTCAATCGACTTTGCAGGGTTAAATCTCTGCAATAGCTTTTTGTAGCCTTCCCCTACACCATAATGTTGAACAATCTTTGTTTTCAGGTCATTTGAGAGTTGTTTTGAGGCCCCCATGTTGCCACTCTTCAGAGGAGAGTCAAAGAGAACAACAACTTGCAATTGGCCAACTTAAAGTGATGGTTTGGAGTAATATAACCTTAGGGTCCTTTGCACCTTGACCTCGAGCCAAACAACCTCCCATAAGCTTTTTTCCGTTGTTATAACATTGGTCGAGTTAGCGCTACCAGCCGAATGGCTTATTCCAGGCGCTAATGGAACCAAGGGTGTATCTCGTAAACAACCCCACTAATAATGCCCGGAATGGTACCAAACTTCTACAGTAGAACAAATAGGTTCTGCAATTATAAAACGAGGCATTGAAAAGTTTGTAAGTACACCAGAAGTATATTTAAGTAACATTTGCGTGATGGCTGCTAGGCAATAGATGTTGTGCTCTGTGCGGGATCTCGTGGGATCGCGGTAGCAGCCACGAGTTGCAGCCATCAGGATAGTGTTATTTAAATATACTAATGGTGTACTTACAAACTTAAATCTGCATTCTATCTGCATTCCAGCTGGGGGCGATACGTCTGGTTGCAAAAGAGCTAGGTTTCACACTTGATTTATTACCTCATTAAATATTTTCTAAATGAGTATATGGTCCCAATCGCTATTTTTAAGTCTTCTGCAATACAGAATGATGTTCATTTTTTAAATGATGGTCTTGTTGATTTTTAAAATCGGTGATAAACCAGGGGGTGTTTTAGGGCATGGCTATGGCGTTCGGATGTAGGACAAGACACTTAAAGGAGTCGGTAGTTCAGGTTTTCCAGTTAGTTACATAACATTTTATTTTACATTTTGTTTTAATAATGTTTTTTGTTAGCCAATGTTAGCATCCAAATTAATATCAGTTAGCTAGCTAGATTACTCCTGCCTCTCGTCTAAAATTGTCACATCCACAACCAAGATGTCTGCACCCGTAACGGCAAATTCGATGACTCAAATCAGATCTCCACAAAACAATGGCTGATGTTACACATGCTACCTCCAGTATACGGTGTGTGTGAACTCATTACTGAATGTCAGAATGGGAACGAAAGGTGATTTAAGCAATTTTGACTGGGGCATGGTTGTTGGTCCCAGATGGGCCGGTCTGAGTATTTCACAATCTGCTCAGTTACTGGGATTTTCATGCACAACCATTTCTAGGGTTTACAAAGAATTGTGTGAAAAGGGAAAAACATCCAGTATGTGGCAGTCCTGTGGGCGAAAATGCCTTGTTGATGCTAGAGGTCAGAGGAGAATGGGCCGACTGCTTCAAGCTTATAGAAGAGCAACTTTGAATGAAATAACCACTCGTTACAACCGAGGTATAAAGGTATGAGGTATTAAATCATCTTTCCTTCCCATTCTGACATTCAGTTTGGAGTTCAGGAGATTGTCTTGACCAGGACCACACCCCTAAATTTATTGAAGCAACTGTCATGTGATTGGTTGAGTAGATCATTGCATTAAGGAGAAATTGAACAGGTGTTCCTAATAATCCTTTAGGTGAGTCTATATATATATACATGTGTGTGTGTGTGTGCGTATATATATATTAAATAATAATATATATATATAAATTATTTATATATATATAGGTATATGACGAATAAGTGAGAACCCTTTCATGCAGAGAGACCGAGTTGAATAACACAAACACACACACAAACACACACACAATTTTTGAGAATGTGCAAGTTGCGCAGTGTGCTCAGTCTGCTTAACTGTCATTAGTGGGGTATTAAATGTGTGTGGTGGGAGGGTGCGGGCTGAGCAGGGCCTGGGGACTGGAGCAAGGAAAGCGGAGCGGTTAGGGTGGGGTTAATGAGCTGTCACGTGACCCCGCTCACCCCACAGGACAGCCTGAGGGAATCAGACACACACTCATACACACACAAGGGGACCAACAGCAGGACGGCGTAAGTGGACACGGCAGAGTCCGAGACCTTCAAAAAAAAAACAGGAGGAATTCATGTTGAAAAGGCTCATTGTAAGAATTCATCATAAAACATAATGGTGGTGTGTTTATGTATTTGCTTAAGTGGACATATATACAGTAAAATATTTGAATGTTGCGCATGGCTGGGCGTGCTTCCGCTGTTGTTGATGCAGAATGAAAAGCAGCAAGTTTGTTTGTGCAGTAGCAAGTCACCACAGGGATCTGGTTTCAGTGCTAGTGTGCCATTATATGCTGCCATCTTGTGGCTAAACCGATGTTATGACCCAGTAGTTAATATAAAATCTAGTTGAGGTGAGTTTGTAAGGTATAGAATAATTACATGTCATTTATAAAACTCTGACTGTGGTAGTAACCAGTGGTTAGGGAATCTAAATGCTCCCTGGTGCTAATCTCTAACCTTGCCACCACAGTTATATATTCTTAATTTACAGTGGGCTCCAAAATTACTGGCACCGCTGACTGGCAATGCACAAACAATACTGAAAAAATATAAAATATACAATACAATTATAGAGAATCAATGTCCTCCAAATCAAGGTTTTCAAATGGCACCCTTAAAGATTATTTTGTAAATAACATTTCCAAAATTAAACCAGGAATTAAATTTCACTTATTTAAGTTCACGCAATATCCCTTTGTCATCGAACACCATGAAGAAAACAAAAGAACTGGCAGTTCAAAAAAGACAGATGGTTGTAGACCTTCATAAATATATTTTTGGCTACAAGAAGATCCACAAAGGAATGAATATACCACTGAGCACTGTCATGGAAATAATAAAGGTCTAAAGATATGGAAAAGATGAAAAACTCATGGGTAGAGGATGCAAATGCATTTTGCCCCCAAGAATAGGGAGGAGGATGGTGAGAGAACCAACAAAATCCCTAAGAATCACTGTGAAAGAATTGCCGTCCTTGTTGGCGTCTTGGGGTCACCAGGTTTCAAAAAGCACCATCAGACGCCACTACCACAACCACGGCCTGTTTGGAAGGGTTACAAGAAGAAAACCCTTTCTGACCCCAAGAAACAGATGCAAGTGCTTGTAGTTTGCCAATCGTCATTTAAATTATGACTGGAAGAAGTTGCTCTGGTCAGATGAGACCATCATTTTACGTTTTCATCAGATACAGCATCGGCATGTTTGGCATCGAAACAGAGAATAGAATGAAATATGGATATGTTTGTTTTAATTTCAGAGGTCCAGGAGCAATGGACAATATTAATGGCATAATGAATTCCACCAACTATCAGGCAATTTTAGCTGACAATCTGGTTGCCTCTTGCCAGAAGGCTGGGACTTGGTCATAGGTGGACTTTCCAACAAGACAATGACCCAAAACTTACCTCAAGATCCACAGAGAAATGGTTCATAGACAACAAAATCAACGCTCTGCCATGGCCATCTCAGTCGCTGGACCTCAATACAATCAAAAACATGTGGGCTGAGTTGAGGAAGACAGTTGATAAGCACAAACCCAAGAATGTGAAGGATCTTGAAAGGCTTTGCATGGAGGAGTGGTCCAAAATCCCTCCAAATGTGTTCCTTAACCTTGTCAATGCTGTTATTCTTGCCAGAGGTGATTACACGAAGTACTGAATAAGGAGTGCCAATAATCACGGAACCTTGATTTTGGTGAAATTTCATTTGTTTGAAATAATTCTATGAGTTTGGTTGGTTCCATTGCAAAATCAATGAAGTACATTGTTTCTCAAATGTTGGTGTTTTGAGTTATCTCTATAATAATATTGTTTATGTTTTTAAAGTATTGTTTGCACATTGCATGTCAGGGGTGCCAGTAATTTTGAAACCCACTATATAATACTCTTAATGACTTAAAAATAAGAAATGGGTGAGCTGATTCTGTATTTGTCAGTAAAAAGATTTGAAATTATACCACTGGAACAAAATATAATAGAAAAAATTGTGAATTTACAAATCCATATTAAAGACTATAAACAATGAACTTATAAAGTAGATAGACATGTGTAAATATGGCATCAAATGTTTTCATGTTGTTATTTCATAACATATTGTTCAATGTGTCACATGTAATTCACCTAGCCTACATCACATTACATCCCAGGTAGCATGCATGCGTCCTCCACATTGTAGTAGTCACGATGCGTTTTCTGATCGGCAACATGTCCAGGAGTGGATGACCAACAAAGATCATTCCAAGAGCAAGGCATGTAAAAGCAACGCCTCTCCAAAAAGAACATTGCTGCCCGTCTTCAGTTTGCGCCAGACCATGTCACAAGCCAGAAAGCCATTGAAAAATATGTTTTGTGGACAGATGAGACCAAAATATAAATTTTTGGTTTAAATGAGATGCGTTATTTTTGGTGAAACGACAACACTGCATTCCAGCATAAGAACCTTATTCCATCTGTGAAACATGGTGGTGGTAGTAGCATGGTTAGGGACTTTTTTCTGCATCTTTTCCAGGACAGCCTGCCGTCATGGATGGAACAATGAATTTTGAATTATACCAGCAAATTCTAAAGTAAAATGTCAGGACATTTGTCTGTGAACTGAATTTCAAGAGAAGGTGGGTCATGCAGCAAGACAACAACCTTAAGAGTAGGTAGTCATTCTACCAAAAACGGTTAAAGAAGAGTAAAATTATGGTCAATTCAAAGGTCTGACCCGAATCCAATCTAAATGTTCTGGAAGGACCTGAAGCGAGCAGTTCATTTGAGGAAACCCCTTAAAATCCTAGAGTTGAAGCTGATCTGTACAGAGGAATGGGCAAAAATTCCTCCAAGCCGATGAGCTCAACAGTTACAGTAAACGTTTGGTTGCAGTTATTGCTGCACAAGGGGGTCACACCAGATACTGAAATGAAAGATTCCCATGTTTTTGCCACTCACAGATATATAAAAATTCTTCAATTAACAAAATGACCAAGTATAATTCTTTTTGTCTCAATTGTTTAATTGGGTTCTCTTTATTAACTTTTTGGTCTTTCTTTTTGGAAATCAGATTATGTTTTAGGTCATATTTATGCAGAAATATTGAAATTTCTTCAGGGTCCACTGAAGAAAATTCGAGCACCACTATATATTTCCAAAGGCTAGCCTAACGAGTGTGGTTTCAGTGTGTGGCTGTAGACATAATAACAAATGAAACAGAACCCATTGGCTAACATTTCATATGAAAACAGCCACAGACTTGCATCTGGTCCAGTCTTAGAGGTAACCAAACATGAGCATGCACACAAAACAGTTGCAACCATTGTTTGTTTTTAATAGAAAGATCTTATTTTTCTTTTAAACCAGGACGCCAGACATTTTTGGATATATTAAAAAAAGTAAAACAGAACAAAAACTGAAACAAATGGAATTATATGGTTTAGACGTGGATTTAGTGGTCTCATATACAATACAATTTATTTTCATAGCCAAAAGTGCAAATTCACCAAAACCACTTTCCCCCCGCATAGCTTTCAACACACATCGACAGACAATGTTAAGAAAAATGACTTTTCTGAAGAGGATAAGGTTTTTAGCATTCAAGCCTGAGAGCCTGTTAATAGTCCACCGCCCCTAACCTAAATGTGCCCATCAGATTTAAACTAGTAAGAATCATTATTGTGATTTTAGTTAGAAATCTATCTAAAAAGAAGAGTCATTCTCTTCTACTTCACACTGTGCTATATGTCTGCCTATTATTATACGGTAGTGCTATGTTTTGCTGAAACTTTGATTTGACAATTTATTTAATTTCAATATCAATCTGTCCATCAATGTGTAGACTTTGCAAAACCCTTATCTGTAAACGTGTGCATCTGGCATAATTTGAATGTTTTTAACGTTGCTTAAAATGATTTCGGGCCAAATCCAGCAAGGTGGCATTATAAGGTGTGGTGCTGTAAGGCAGAGATCAAGAATGCCATACATGAATGAACCAGAATCGATGTGAGCCTACCAGTGTGTTTAAGTCATATGGACGAAAGAAAAAAAATCGCTTCAGATCTACAAAGTAATGCATAAGTGAGTAGTAGAACTCAGCCTTTTCAGAAAGCTTCTTAAATGTTGTGGAAGTTCTGTGTAATACTCCCAATTACAATATATTACTACTCCAAATACATTTGAGATTGTGTATCCAGATGGGGAGACGTGTTTACCCGTCTACACTGGGTGGATATCTACCAGCACGGACACTGTGCCAGAAGTGGATGGCGTAGTGGGGCGGCAGCTTGAATGGACTTCAACCCAATTATCAAATATTCAAGTTTTCATTTTCATGTAGTTTTTGCATTTAAATAATCATCCATAATGAGAAATATCAACAAAAATATGAACAAGAATAAACAACAAAAATAACAATAGCAATAACCAAAAACAACAGCACACAATATTCTGGATGGCCTTTTCACAAAGTGCTTTGATACAATCGCAGAAGCAAAGACAGTTATACAGTTGGAAAGGCAAGGCCAGTAGAGGCCCAGCTCACTGTCTGCCTGTCTGTCTGCCTGTCTGTCTGGGGTGGTAGGAGGGGGGAACTGGCAGAGAGACATTCTCGGCTGTTCCTCTGCCGAAACCCCTTTCCGTCTCCCCACGCCAAGAATCAAAAGTGGGAAGTACATTATGAAGTTATGGAATGTATTGGTTGGTGACTTCAAACCACACGTCTCTCTCCTTCCATCCCATGTTCCCCTGCTGAGGTCTGATCTCCAATCAAAGAACATCGAGTGAGATGTGGACATGGAGGTCCGGAGAGAACCCGCCCACCCTCCCCTCTGTAATTCTCATACCCAGATCCTCGTAGACATTTTACAACCTGCTGAACACGGATCTCTCAACACTCCCCGCCTCAAAAAGATAAGCCCCTGAATCAACACGTAGGTGAAAATGTAGGAGGGTCACAGTCACTTGGGAATGAGGAAGCAACCGTTTTGCCGCTCTGCGTTCTGGGGACCATTGCGGTAAACATTGGTACAATTTGGCAATTGTACATGGAAGGCAAAAATGTTACTTTGGGTCAAACCACAAACTGAACAGAAACAGAAACTGGAACAGCGAAAAATTGAAGTGTTATTCTCCGCCTGAGAAGTACTTCAACAGAAAAGTACCATGAACATTTCCTTGTAATTCTGTGAGCCCCCTACATGTTCCACTGTTGTGCGACATCAAATAATTCCCAGTGAAACACCACACAAAAGGGGCAACATGACCCATTGCACAGCACCTCTTCCCTGAGCTCGTCTCTACTTTCAGCACACTGACGTACAGTAGCAAGGGATTCCAACTGCAAACTGGCTAACTGACCAGCCAAAACCTTCTCTGACCAGCTGCATGGACGCTGTGCCAGAACCACGCTGTGCATCGTGCCATGTCACCCTGAGTTTACGGTGCTTCACCAGACATTGAGGTGTACAGAACACATCCTTTTCCAAAATCACCCATTTCTCTTTCACGGTTGTTACGGTTGTCATTGTTATCTAATGTTTTGTGTTATTTTTAATGCTTTCACGTTTTCTTTTCTGTCTTAATAAATTAGGAACGATTTGGATAAACAACAGAGATAGTCTAACTTAAAGGAATTGTGAGACACCTTCTCAGTGTAGCGTGTCTGTAACAGTGTTCTGGGGCTGAGGGCCTCACCAGGAGTAGGCCATGAGAACAAACACAACGTAGCTGAGAGCTACACAACATCAGCCACACACGCATACAGAGCTACCTCTGCTTACATTTACCAACTCAATGTAAATAAAAAAGTCATAACAGTATGGCTCTAGCAGGAGTTGGATTGACACTGTGGCCCAGTACAGATACAGTTAATTCCACTCCCCCACCTTCTTTATATTTCTAAGTTAGTTACAGAGAGATGTTCTTTCATTCTTTCCATTTTAAGGCACGTTCTCAAAAATGTCTCATGTCCACCTGGTGAGTCAAATGGAACTCTAGCCCCAGACTGCTACTGGACCCATTAAACCAAGCTCAGTCCTCAGTCAAGGCCGCAGAGTTTCAGAGAACACCTAGTCCTGCATACATCTAGACCCAGCTGAACACACTGCTCAGAGGTTTGTCAACCCATCTCACAGAGGTGGCCTCAACACATTTATAGGGCCTGCATGTTTACAACATTTCAAGCATAGCAGAGAGTTTCAGATATGCTGTAGTTATAATAGTTTAGTCTCCTAATTTGTTAGTCTCCTAAATTTTTCAAAAGCACCTTCAGGTTTTGATCTATTCAAAACCCTGTACATCCAACATGATTAGACAGCTCAAATGTGCAATGACTTATCAAAGTCTATTCTTTTCCTGCTTTGGTTAGGTTTATTGATGTTGGTATACTTCTCAGAAGAACCTCTATATGAATGCGTATGTAAGTTTGGGTAATGGATGGACTGCCTGTGTTGGACAACTGAGTGTTTAACACCCTGTGCTCATGGAAACTCATTGGCCTTGCTGAGGTCTCATGCACTCAGTCCCTTACAGGACAAGGACATGACTTTAGTGCAAACTCTTGCTGTCTCAGCTAAAGCACTATTTCCAGTGCTATCAGGTTTTACATCCCCAACCCCACCCAAAACATCCCTCTACCCAACCTCGTAAAATACCCCACCCACCCTCTTTAAACCTCAACCCGCACGCCGACCCCCACCCACAAACAAACAGTCATAACATCAGTTAGAAAATACAGTTATGCTGTGGCGACAATCGCATAAATACAGAAAGAAGAAGCTATTCCGTCTACCCCATTGATTTTATCGCCTGTGGAAATAAGAGGGAATGTGAAACTAAAGTCAATTTAAAATGAGCCCACACAATTTGTCGCATACACATGAATGGGGAGGGGGCTTTCTCTGTCTGTGTGGACTGGTCATCTTTCTCTTTCAGGATCTGCATTCATACCTTCATGTTATATACAAGACATGAACAGCAACTTAGGGGGAACTCTATGAGAGTGTCCTATGGGGGAACTTTGGCTTAGCCAACATTAAAGAAATAAAACAGGAACACAACTTGTAATCAAAACATTAAGGCCCAAGAACATTACCAGTTTTGACTGCTACATATGCTTGGGAGGGGGTAACTTGGAACCCTAATAAATCACCTGACTATGGCTTTCGTCAGACCTATGCATATACATGAAAATACACTGAGCTTCTGGCTGTCAGGCTACAAATAAACCCCTCTCATCTACAATGTCCTCATCTTCTCTTGCTTGGTCCACACTGCCAGATTAGTGATTAGAATCGTTTTAGTAGATCTAAACTGTGCAACATCAAATCCCAGGGAAGAGACTATTAACAGAATACTAAGCAGTGAAGAGGTATGGAGAAGGTGATTAAGGGCAGGTAAACACCAGCTCAGTCAGCCTCAGATACAGCAGTTAGACGAGGGTGTGCCTGTAGGACTGGGCTGCTGTGTGGTTGGACTGTGGTTCAGAATGTGTTCTCTTCCCTGGGATAATGTGTGGAGCTCTGAGAGGAGAGCTGGTGAACAGATGGGTAGAGATAGGCTTTGTTTATCCAGGCTTGCCCTGAGACCCTCCAGCCACGCACGCACACATGTGCACATTCACGCACAAGCCCCCACCACCCACTCCCCTGCTCTGCATTAAGACATGGATATAGACAACTCGACTAGATCTTGTTTGACCGAACCTAACTTCAAGTGCAATCAGTTACATAGGGTTATTTTGTATTTTTAAACATTTTTTAAGCCAACATGTTCTTTTCTGAACCCACCTGACTTCTCTTAAGAGTTCTGAAACACACATACATTTTTCTTTTTTGGCTGCTTGTTGTCAAAAACTGAACAAAACCAGAAAACAAGCTTAACGGCACCACCTGCGATGGGAATATTAAGGTCATCTGCATTAGTTTGTTACAAAGTACCCGTTTCTTTGACAAAAGTGCCCTTCTCAGTAACAAAGTGCATTCAGAACCTGTTTCTTTCATGCTAAGGTGCAAAGGACTGATACTAAAATCTAAGCGTTGCAGCCATGGCAGGGTAATTCTATCTTAAGATACCAGCGTGGCACACTCTTCTTTTTCTCCAAAACCAGTGTACATGTGGGGGGGGGGGGTGAGTGCACAAAAACAGAAAGACCAACATGTCCAGTTGTATGTGAGCTAGTGTCCAAGCACACGTCACGTGTCTGTGCAGCAACACCCCAAAAACTCTGGCTGCTGCATTCGTGTATTTTTGCCCTCTGCGGGGCTTTAAGTGTGTTGGCAGTTGACAGCGAGTTTAAACGTGCCCACAACTGGAAGAGCTGCTAACACTCCCTGCCCGCGTTTGTGAGTCACCGTATTGATGTGGACAGATAAAAGACCCCGGCTGCGACACACACACCACAGCCCTGCACCAGCAGGCCACCACCGAGCAGACGTCAACCAAGCACGGCTCGATTATTCCCCGGACTTCACAGGCTGCTTTTGGGGCATTGGAGTACTAAGGTGTGAGAGACAAAAGGCATGATTCAAACCAGTTCTGCCTGAAAAAGTGGCTGTGCCAGGGAGATTATATTTTGAAATGAAACATTGTGAAACCCCCCTTCCACTCGGGTCTCACCCTCACTCCCTTGGCACCCCTCCAACCTCCATGCAGCTGCAGCTGTGTGTGGATTTGGCCTATCAACTTGGACAGGTATTTATTGCTCTTTTCATCACACAGGACGCCTCAAGTTTAGGGGTCCTTGGGGCAAAAACGATTGAAATTAGCACTAATACCACTTTCCTCGACGACCTCCTTTAAATATACTTCTCTCTGTTGGATCTCTTTTGTGAAGCTGTGCAAATGTATAAAATGTGCTCTACTGATTTCAATCTAACCCTGATTTTTGCCTTCAACCTGCTGTCGGTTAGACAGTGCCCCCTCCCCTTCTTATACCAGAGCAGGTCCTGTCAGAAGTGCACTAAGTTAAGCACATAGCATCTCTTCATTGTTAGGCAGGACACTGTATATCTCAATTAACTGTTATGGTTAGGACCAATGGGTCACTCTATTCAATATATTCTTCCTACATCCTCATAGTTTCTTTTCTCTTTTACCCACAAGCTTCACTCTGTGAGAAATCTAACGCCAAGCCGAAGAAAAACCCCAAGATACCTCAGCATTAGAAAGGACCAATGTCATCACCACCTAATGTATATACATGTATACAAATGTAAAGTGTCAAGTACCCAAAGCAGTCAACTCAAAAAGGAACGAACAACAACAATAACAACAGAAAATTAAGACAAATCATAAGAATAAAGAAATGCTGAAATCGCAGGGTTGTGAGGGGTACTGCAAGTCAACGATGTGGTCAAGCCAACTGGCAAAATGATGATGGTAGTGCTTTAGAAAGACACAGCCTCCTCCCCTCGCATTACCCAGAAGAGACCCCGAAAATGGATTCATTTTGACATGAAAATCAACCATACATTTTTTAAATACATTTTATAGAGTAAGTAACACTTAAATCAAACCCTTGTCTGTTTATTTCTGGAGCATTTAGGGGACAAGTAGGCTGCATCAGAAGTGTGGTTGACTTAATCTTGCATATATTGCCATTTTCTGACAATATTCTGTGCATTTTAGATCTGTAAAAGTATAGAAATGGATTGGTTGTTTTCAATCTGAATGAGAGATCACACTCAGTTTACCAGGCAGCAGCCAACAGGTGTGAGGGATACACCTCAGAGTTGAAATTCTCTGAAATCAAAACCAATAGAAACTAGATGAACTGCATAGTTGCTCAGGGTTTTCTGTCGTTTTGCTGTGCATAATGCTAAAGCACATTTGCCAAAAGTACAAAAACCCTGATCAGACAGAAATGACCCAGAAAGGAGACACGGTGGGTGTGTGATTTAAAGCGTTAATTGCTCTTTAACAAAAACACTGACCCGTGTTTGTGTTTCTACTCTGTTTCCTAAAGCAAAGGGATCAAATAAACATAAAAGATTAAATTTGTGACACCCTGATTTGGTTTAAAGAGGAATAGTTAGTTTTTGTGTTTTTTGTTTCTTTGCATGTTTTTTCTTCTCTGATTTGGGCAGCGGTGCCTGACCAGGGGCCCAGTACGACCATGGTGTCCAGTGTCCCCGACCATGCCTCAGGGCTCCCCAGCTCTCTCCTCCTCCTGGGGATGTGGACTGTGTGTGTGGGCCCTGGAGGCCCCCACTGCCGCCGCCAAAGACACCTCCATACGCCGCCGCCCCTTGCCACCCCGAGGGATGGGGTCCGCCATGGAGGCCTCCAGGAATCCGGGGTCCCGCACGCGAGGTTTGCGGCCCCTGCGAGAGGGTATACCATTGCAGCCGTCCTTCTTGAGGTGGCGGTGCAGGTGGTCTGAACGGACAAAAGTCTTAAAGCAGCTGGAGCACTGGTAGGGCCTCAAGCCGGTGTGCACACGCATGTGGTTCTTCAGGTCGTAGTTGTGGGCGAACGCAGCACCACATTGTGTGCACAGGTAAGGCTTCTCTCCCGTATGCTTACGCATGTGAACCTTGAGCTTGTCCTGCCTGCAGAAGAAAAACACAGATGTTCAGTTCAGGAAAACTTTAACAACAACAATAGAGGTTTTATTTGTACTGTCAGAACTATCAAATACTTCAATATTAATCTTCAATTACTGCTCAGTTACAATCTTACATGCATTTCCATATCCAATTCCATTTATTCTATATCTGAAAAACAAAAATGTAATGTCTTTTATTGACAATGCTACATATTGTCACTTTAAAAGCATCTGTGAATGTTTTGTTAAGCAATTACATTCAGCGGACACATTTAGAGTGCATTTTTTCTCTTTTTGTTTAACTGACCCCCCTGCCAATCTACAGCACAACTTGGCATTTAGAGTGCCATGCTCTACCAACTGACCTACAGGGGATGTGGACGTGCCTAAAAGGGCTGTTTATATCTGCTTCACTTTGACACTTGATGGCCCCATCCAGGGACAGCCAGGTCACCTGAGGAATGGCCATAAACATCTTTATCTACACCACTTTTTAAAGCAAACAAAGACTGGGAGCTAAAAGTTCAGTGTGGCTAGGTTCAGATGAAATCTATTTCTGAGGCAGCTACCTTATAACAATATTACCTATAATGCTGGAAAGTGAAAAAAATCATAAATCAAACAAAATGACAGTGAACAAAGCTTTAGATAAGCGTTGTGCAGCATTAAAACCAGAGTCTTTACATGAAGGAGTGGGTCAATTGCTCCTCTTAACAATCTACAGTAAGGTTGGAAACTTCCAGTAACTTAACAAGCATTCTCAAATACAGTGCATACGGTAGGTTTTCACAGCTTTTTACTTTTTCCACATTTTGTTATGTTACACCCTTATTCCGAAATGGATTCCATTTATTATTTCCTTCACAATTTTACAAACAATACCCCATAATGACAATGTGAGAGAAGTGTGTTTGGTATCTTAGCAAATTTATAAAAGAAATAAAAATGAAAAAGCACATGTACATTACATTACATGTACATCACTATTAACTGTGGGACCTTATATAGACAGGTGTGTGCCTTTCCAAATCACGTCATATCAACTGAATTTACCACAGGTGGACTCCAATCAGGTTGTGAAAACATCTCAAGGATGATCAGTGGAAACAGAATGCACCTGAGATCAATTTTAAGTGCCATGACAAAGACTGTGAATACTTATGTACATGTGCTTTTTCATTTTATATTTTAAATAAATATGCTAAGATTTCAAACACACTTCTTTCACATTGTCATTATGGGGTACCCTGGAAATCCAGAGTTCTCGCGAGAGCACAATTTGAATTTGCTCAGCAAGTTACTGAGTTACCGAGTAATTCTGCTCATTAACTATGCCCTTGTATCCGAGCTGCACCAATCACATTGGTGTATCTGATATAGGCGTGCCAGAGGCTTGTTAAACAGATGACGACACGACAGCTCTGCGACCTCGAAGTCATTAGTAAACATTTTAAGATCGCTATGGATTAACACCAGTTGTTTAAAACGACTTGGGCCACTACAATGAACGAGTTAGACTTGGCTTTTTGTCTAAAGGAGGAACAAAAGACGGGGCTCGAATCGTTCCTTTTTTATAAAAGGACGTTTTTGCTGTTTTGCGACCTGATACGACCTGATAGTTTTATCTACCAGTTAGCTCCGCCATAGGGTTAGTGAAAACCCACTGGTGATTGGTCGTAGTGTTATCCAATTGCGTACAGTGAGCTTTTCCAATGCACGCTTGGTGCCGCCCCTCGAGTTGAGTCATTTACATTACTCGAACCCAGACCCTTAATCGTTCAGGATTTGGGTCTGGATTTTTCCAGGCTAATTATGGGGTTTTGTTTGTAGAACTTTAAGGGAAATATTGAATTTATATTCAAAATAAGGGTGTAAAATAACAAAATGTGAAAAAAGTGAAGCGCTGTGAATACTTTCCGGATGCACAGTAATTCCCTTAATCCTCAGGGAATAAAAAAGGAATCAATTATCGTCAAACAAAAGTTACCTGAATTTAGCATGCATAATCAATTGAAAGTTTACAGAAAAAACACTTAATACACACTTAATATCCCCTTCAAATTCATTTGCGCATCAAACGTGCATTATATTTTCATTCATGTTTGCTGTCATGTTATATTGTAAATTTGGGACAGGTAATTATAGCATTACCTCACGGTGGTGCCAAGTTGATGACCCTCTATTTGACCTTCAGCCTTCTTCAACCACTTACCTATGCTCTAACTGATATATGTCTGTCAGTCTAATACCAGTTCAATATTCCAATATGTTTTTCAGTCTAATGTCAGTTTGGTGTCAGTTTGTCAGCCGGTCTGTCTGTCCATCTATCTGATATTTGTTTACTAGTCTGATGTCAGTTTGTCCATCTGATGTCTGTGTGTCAGTCTATCCCTCCACTTGATGTCTGTTTACAACTGTGATTGTATTTGACAGTCAGTCTGTCCATCTGATGTCAGCTTGTCAGCCTTATGTCAGTTTTTCTGTCTGAGGTCAGTTAGTCAGCTTGATGTCAGTCTAACTTCAGTCCATCCATACCTTGGAGTGCACCCAAACAAATCTTGGGAGTTAAGACAACGAATTAGCAGCCACGTGGGGTCCTTATCGCTGCCATGCATACCACCATGCTTCACAGTCGAGATGGTATACTTTCCACTATAGGACTTGTTGACCCCTCTCCAAACATAGCGTTTATGGTTGTGACCATAATGCTCTATTTTTGTCTCGTCACTCCAAATTACAGTGTGCCAGAAGCTGTGAGACGTGTCAAGGTGTTGTCGGGCATATTGTATCTGGGATTTTTTGTGGCACTGCCACAGTAAAGACCTCTTTCTGGTTACTCGACCAAGCAGCTCATTTATGTTCAAGTATCATCGTATTATCATCCTTGAAATGACCACACCGTCTGTATGTCTCCCGAGGTTACCTGTGGTTTGTTCTTTGTATCCCAAACAATTCTTCTGGCAGTTTTGGCTGAAATCTACCTGACCTTGGCTTGGTATCAAGAGATCCCCGAATCCTCCACTTCTTACTAAGTGATTGAACAGTACTGACTGGCATTTGCAAGGCTTTGAATATCTTTTTATATCCTTTTCCAACTTTATGCAGTTTCAGTACATTATTATGCATCTCTTCTAACAGTTCTTGTCTGCTCCTCATGGCTTAGTATCTAGCCTGCTCAGTGCATCCACTTCAGAGGTAACAAACTTCTTGACTATTTATAAACAGAGCTTACTTGTAATTTAAAATGCCACAGGTGTGGGAAATTAACCTTTAATTGCCATTTTACCAGTGTGTGTCACCTTGTGTGTCTGTAACAAGGCCAAACATTCAAGGGTATGTAAACTTATGGTCAGGGTCAATTCTGTTATCAGTATGGTTTACAAAGGAGCCAAAAAACTCTGTGATAATTAATGGCTTCATATGATCACTATCCTTATAAACAGTATGATGTTTTTTGCATGAACTGTCATATTGTCAAAATCAATAAACTGTCAAGGTTGTTTTTTTTAAACCTTGATTTAACCAGGTAAGTTGACTAAGAACAATTTCTTATTTACAGCAAAGACCTGGGAGCAATTAGGGTAAAGTGTCTTGCCCAAGGACACAACGACATTTGGCTCAGTCGGGAATCGAACTGGCAACCGTCTGACTACAAGTCTGACTCCCTACCCACTGAGCCATCTGCGCCCCATATTGTGAAAATCAATGAACTGTCATATTGTCAAAATCAATGAACTGTCATATTGTCAAAATCAATTAACTGTCATGTTGTCAAAATCAATTAACTGTCATGTTGTCAAAATCAATGAACTGTCATGTTGTCAAAATCAATGAACTGTCATGTTGTCAAAATCAATGAACTGTCATGTTGTCAAAATCAATGAACTGTCATGTTGTCAAAATCAATGAACTGTCATGTTGTCAAAATCAATGAACTGTCATATTGTCAAAATCAATGAACTGTCATATTGTCAAAATCAATGAACTGTCATATTGTCAAAATCAATGAACTGTCATATTGTCAAAATCAATGAACTGTCATATTGTCAAAATCAATGAACTGTCATATTGTCAAAATCAATGAACTGTCATATTGTCAAAATCAATGAACTGTCAT
>JACXGM010007474.1:6488-30603 GCA_016801145.1 Umbra pygmaea
TCTGCGTGTGCGTCTGTGCCCGTCTGCGTGTGCATCTGTGCCCGTCTGCGTGTGTGTGTATGTGTGTGTGTGTCTCTGCCCGTCTGCGTGTGTGTGTGTGTCTCTGCCCATCTGCGTGTGTGTGTGTGTCTCTGCCCTTCTGCGTGTGTGTGTGTGTCTCTGCCCGTCTGCGTGTGTGTTTCTCTGCCCGTCTGCGTGTGTGGCTGTGCCCATCTGCGTGTGTGTGTCTCTGCCCGTCTGCGTGTGCCCGTCTGCATGTGTGTGTCTCTGCCCGTCTGCGTGTGTGTCTGTGCTCATCTGTGCGCATTTCTGCGTGCGCTTCTGCGTGCGTCTGCATGCGTGTCTGTGCTAGAGGTCGAACAATTGATCGGCTTTGGAGTTTTCAATATTATTATTAACCAGCCTTTTTGCTCGTTGATTATGATACTTTTTTTGGAGGAAGAACGTCCTCTAGTGTTACAATTAGATATAAAACTACGAAGAAACTGCGTGCAGCTAGGCCTGTCGCAATATGCAATAAATCAATTGATCGCATGATAAATAAAAATGAGCTCGATAATTTTTCCGGTCGCAATAATTTTCCATTTGCATGCTTGTTTGTTTTCCTCGTCTCTCTCTACCAAAGAGACTGGATGGTCAGTTTTGTGTGGTTTTTAATCTCCATTTTATCTATTGTTTTGGATTGTGTTTTCATACCAGTACATTTTCTGTTAATAGAGACTGACAGTCCATTTAATATATTCTTCCTGATTGTTTTGTTTATTTATTGTGGATATTTATATTACCTTCCACTTCCAGTATTAAATATTCTTTAAAAATAACGGTTTATTGATCTTTGTAAAAGTGTACCTGCATTATTATGCCATTATTATCATATTATATGAAAATGGTCTCAGAATGACAATACCATTGTTTTTTGCAATAATTTCTGGGACAATTTATCATCCAGCAATATTTCTTATCGTGACAGCCCTAAGTGCAGCCTGCTTATCTTTCGTGAGCTGCACCACCTGACACACGCAGCAGCATCTAAAGGACCTTTTCTGTCTGCAGAGAAGTCTGGGTGAGTTACTGGCTAGAATGAAACTGATCTTTCAGGGGACAAATTCAGTCTCATAATCACTAGTTAGCTCCACATGATTGATATTAGGCTAGAATAGTGGGTTCACTGCTTTCGTTCAGAGAGAACTGATCCTTTTTTTTATCGACCAAAACTTTTGTCCGTTCTGCTCTCCTCCAGACAAGGAGGCAATCAGGGAAAAGCACCACATTTTAAATTGAATCTGCTGCACAAGGGTTAGCTTGTTTAGCTATACAGCTTTACATTTAATAAAGAAAGGGGGGATTTATCATCATATCAGCCTACAGATTCCTACATCAACATTGGGTACATGGCACCAAATGAGTGCTGGTTTAATTAAGTAATATGTCCATTTGCCAACACACAACCGTTGTGCATGTAGGTATAACTTGCCAAACCATACAATGCCTGGCATTTGTGTTAGTGTGCTAGTGTTCTCAAACATGGTTTTCAAAGTTTTTCTGATGTTGAGTTTAAGAGCAAAATAATATAATTACATTCTGACACCTTGAGCAAGATCATAATTCTGTATGGAATCCCATGTTGCTCAGTTAATGACTTTGTTATACTTCGATTCATTGTCGTATTTGCATATTGAGTAGAAGTTATTGCAGCTAATAGAAGAGAATAGTCCGATTCAAACCAGCGAATGACAGTCTGAGAGAGACTCCGTTATGATGGTACATGTAGTCTTTTATTAAAGACTAAACGAAATAGAACAGTATACCATTTTACTTTTAACTGGGGATACCATAATTATTTGACACATTTTATGATTTCAAATGTCCATTACAGAAGTCTTTAGACATCAGTAAACCCAGACTTTGTAATTTTCTGTTCATGTACAGTAACAAAACAATCTAAGACAATTGGTGATTTCTGACCTGTATTTCCTATGCAATAACATATGCCGACTTCATTATAATCAGGGATAACCAGAGATATTTATCAAGTGCTTCTGGTATTTACCTCAGATATCTGTGCCTTTACCTCCAGTTGTGCAGCACCAAAACCGATTGGTTAATAATAAGTCAACTATCAAAATGCACAGACTAAATGTTTTTGTGGCAATACCCAAGGTTAGTTTTAGAAAAATGTTCATTGGAAAACTCATGTGAAATACAAATCTTACTACATAAATAATATAAAAACAAATTGGCCGATAATCATAATCAGCTTTTTTGGTCTCCCAATAAATCGGTAGTTGGTAACGGTCTTGAAAAATCAAAAGTTGGTCAACCTCTAGTATGTGCATATCTGCATGTGTGTCTGTGCGCGTCTGTGTGTGTGTCTGTGCGCGTCTGTGTGTGTGTGTCTGTGCGCATCTGTGTGTGTGTGTCTGTGCGCATCTGTTTGTGTCTGTGCGCATCTGTGTGAGTCTGTGCGCATCCGTTTGTGTCTGTGCGCATCCGTTTGTGTCTGTGCGCATCTGTTTGTGTCTGTGCGCGTCTGTTTGTGTCTGTGCGCGTCTGTGTGAGTCTGTGCGCATCTGTTTGTGTCTGTGCGTGTGTCTGCGCGTGTCTGCGTTTCAAATTTATTTATCATATGTACAGAAAACCTCAGTTATTACTGCATGTACAGTGCAGTACATGTAAATCTTGTGCCCCGGTTCCAACTCCAACAGTGCAGTAAAAATTATAATAACAATAAAATAGGTGTGCAAAAAACAGACACCATCTCTATCTGTCTTGAACGGACCTGAGAGATGTGGTTGATGGACGACTCCATCCGGCGAAGCTGTGAGGCCTGGATGTCCAGCAGCTGCAGCACATTGTTGGCTAAGGCGTTGATCTGGTAGGCCACACTGGCCAGAGACTGGGTGGTGTAGGCTTTGGTCTCCTCCAGAGCTTTCCTCTTGTCCTGGGACTGGAGACGACACACAACAATCAATCATAAGCTACTTAGGTGATGGTTCTATCCAAAACATCAATTAATTTGTGCAGAAATTTTGCATGTCAGTGACTCCGGTAATCAAACTCTGTATCCCAGCCTTGCAAGCGACATCTTATTCCCTAGAAACCTGGTGCAGTCAGAATTTGTCTTAGAAAATGTATACAAGATACACCACAATGTTTAGTTCAATTGACATTCATTTGGACATTTTTTACTCGATTGGGGTGCATTTGAGCCCAGGTAAAAAGCACAGTTAAAGCTAGTGGCAGGACACAGCTTTTACTCACTGTTTAAACGTTGTTGCGCTACGCTACTGACTCATAAAGGGCTTTGTCTGCCTGTGAGTGGACACTGTTCCATTTTCTTATTCGGAGGCTGCAATATGATGTGAAGGAACTTCTTACTTGGACACAAATGTAAGTACGTTCAGATGACACACAGAGACAAAGCGGCAGATCGTCAAGTGGAGATATGTTGGGCCAGTATACAAACAGTTAATGGAATATATCCAGGGCAAACCCACTTCTGTTGTAGGTGAGCAAGAAAACTATACTTTCATCTCATCTGACAATAGAACCCAATTTTAATCCAATTCACAATGATAGTTTGATGATATTCATTGATTGTTCTCAGTAATTTTTCAATTTTCTTCCCACAAAGCAAATCCAAATAGGCTATTGGTGTGGAGGTGTCAACTACACTGTATGTAGATTTGGAGAATTGGAGACCCCTAGATGCAACATAGATGTGGAACTCTCCAACTGTAGCATCTTTGCCCTGGAAGGAATACAGTTCCTGTAAGAATGAGATGTTCCTATGCAAGCAGAATGTTTTTGCAAGAATCCCATTCATTTACTGTCTGTTTATAGTTTCTATGAACTGGATTGCTGATGGTAAAAACACACGAAAGCCCCCTAGATCGAACCTGCATTCCTGCATTGTCTTTAACCATAACACAGTTCACAGGTCTGCGTGAATGGTTTTCTGCTGTTTCACAGGTACATTACTTAACATTAATTACCACTCCCATCATCTCTAAAGGAAACAGCCCCTATGATTTATCACCTCTCTCCCCTCTCTATTACCCAACAGAGTAAAGATGAATCAACTGAAATGATACCTGCAAATAAGTGGTCAACATTGGGCTGTTCTAATGGGGATCAAATAAAAAGTATTTTATTTTTTAAGATTATATATCAGGTCATCTGTCTGTGATAACGGCCTCCATGTACAGAGGTAGATTCCTCATGAGAACCCTAAGCTATCTGGAGGACAGGCGTGCACAAACGTATGTATGCACACGCTGACGAACACACACAAACTTTTCATTTCCTTCTTATTCATATGCAAAGCTGATGCTCAAACATTTGCACAAATACATTGTTCCTGCTTGACAGTAGAAACTACATAAAAGCTTCACTGATGCTTAAATGTTTACACATCGGTTGGGTGTCTTGTTCAAACATCTGCCTCACTGAATCCATTAAGCTGCTTGCATACTTTCCTCTTTCACATCAGAAACAGAGGGGCTATATTTCGAACATTATAGGGGGACGACTGACCAATCGCACAACTTAAACCTCAGAATCATGTTGGCAAACTGACTAATCACACCCCACAAATAGACCAAATTGAGGTAATATAAATAATACTGGTCACCAAGCACCCACTTCTGCCTGGAAGCGTAAACCCATGTTAAATACCAAGTAAAGTGGATTACTTTAAGTATAGTCTATTTCTGATACTACATCGATGTATAATTCATCTATGTACTCTCCAATGAAACCTATTCATTCTGTACCACTCCAAGGGTGAACTCATCTAAAGTAGTTTGAAATGCATACCATGGCAGGTTGTAAATCTACACTGACAGTACAGCTAAATGCGTAGCTCCGTTCAACTTCAATCCCTTGCATTAAAAAGCTTGCAGAGTAACAGCAATGTGAAGTCAGTGTCGCTCAGACATATTCTACATCTGGAAGTGGCGGCAGGTGAGTGCATTACGCATGCAAAATCCATAGATCCATTTTCAACTCCCTCTGTAAAATGTTATTTTTCTACGCCACTATTCCTGTCAGCAGTTGTAAGCATAGGCTGTTGGCGGCTCCTATGCCAATATAAAAAAGAAGTAATCCTATAGCCTTGCATGTGAATGTTTTTGTGTGTATTTTCTGCCTGCATGATGGGAGCTACAAAATACACCCTCTATATCCTGTGAAACGTGTACTGTAGGATGAAACTTGACACAGGAAATATGGTCTGTGTCAAATTGGAACAGTGTCAAAGAGCTGGACATGCGTATATTAAATGGCATGAGAAAAACATGTGAACCATTTGGAATTATGGTACCTGAATTTCAGCAGGAATTGGTTACAGAATATGATCTGATCTTCAACAATAAACAAACAAAGACAAAACACATAACATGCAAAACTTTGTATTTTTCTCTTGTATATATTGAATACATAATTTAAACATTCACAGTGTGATAGTTTGATAGCGATGGGGGTTTAAAACTTGGCCTGGCCACTGTGACTGCCCTTCTTCACCGTCTTCCCCTACATGCCTGTCAGAGGTGGACATTTTCTATGGGAATATATGGGGATTAATGGAAATATATGCCAATTAATATTAATACCATTTAAATGTAGATGTCTTTTGGTTTGGATATATAGTGACTGGCACAAGTATACACCCCCACCTTGGACGTTTCCACATTTTGTAGTGTGACAACCTGGAATAAAACAGGACTCTATTGGAATTTTTAACATCGGTTTTACACAACACTTTTTTATCGTGACACAAAAGTTACATTGAAGAAAACAGCATCTCCTTGGTGTGCAAGATCTTGACATCCTTAACAGAATCTCATTAGTTTGCAAGATCCTGAGAATCAGCTGTACATGTGATAGAAGAGTGCACTGCACGTGATGAATGAATGCACTTTGCATGTGATAGAAGAGTGCACTGCACGAGATGGACAAATGCACTGTGCATGCAGAGGGTTGCAAATCAATTTAACGATGGGGATGGTTTCACCAAAATATGCCACAATACCTACAATTGCCTAATCTGTATCCCACAAAAGGTTCACTGTTATAAGCTAACTTTGTTGATGAATTTAAACATAATTCCCAAAATTCCCAGGCTTTACTATGGAATATTTCCAGAAAATTCCAGAAATTTACCAGAAAGTTTCTGACCCTTTGCAACCCTATTCACTATTCACTGGATAAGTGTCCTGATCTTTTACAGCAACAATGCTTGCCTACATCTTGTGCCTTCACACTGAAAAAAGCTCAGGGTAGAACTATCCCAAAACACTGCAAATCGAATCAAGCAGACATAACAAGTAGATTGTTTCCCAAATCATTAAGTCAACCAGGATGCTCTACTGGATTCGGCTTTGGGGAGATTAGAGAAAAAATGTAATAAAAACAAAACTTGGTTTTCTGGTTACAAATGTCCCAATTGCTGCGAGTGGATGTGGATTGTATAATGTGTAATCAGCAGTTCCATGAGTAGAACCTCTAAAAGCCTTCATGGACATGATGAGAGTTATGCAGTTTCCTATGTGGGTAGAATTCAAGCCTTACTGCTGGGGTAGGCTTTTGTAAATCATGTCTGGAGACTTAACATGGAATTTACAACACACAGAGATTAGGTTAAAAGAATTTAATTAAAACATTTCAGTCAATCCTGTCCATTCAGCTTGGGTACCAACAGAGGAAATGATCAGCTTTGAGATCCTGCAGCCTGATAGAGGGATTTTTCTGTCTATTGTCTAACCCTATCTGAAGGACATTTCTAGACGGCAAAATAATTAAGTATAAGTGATTTCCGAAGAAGGTCAAAAAAAGTATTATTTCCAAATTAAAATAGAATAATAAATACAAATGTATGACCTCAGCTCGGTCCCGACATAAACCTTTTAAATTTCATGTAACACCCATAATGCTTAACTTCTTTAACACTTTAATACACACCTCCCAGCCAGTACATTCTGTGACATATCAACATTTGATTTTGCATGTAAATGTAACATCCATAATGCTGGAATCACCTGTAGGCTTTGTGAAACAGGGGTAAGTTTCCAGTGTTTAATCTGTAACACAACAACGGGGGTGTTTTAGATTATTTCTCTGTAGCTGGCAACTCATTTACTGTGTTCCCTAATCTTAATGGCACTATACCTTGGACACTTCTCATGGAAGGCTAAAGAAAAGCAAGCAGGAAGTAAACCCTGCTGATTGTTCTCCACCACACCTCACCTGGAGGTCCCATTAGATAAGAGAGGCCACGCCCTGCAGCTGTGGTCATAAAGTGATAGCAACCAACGTGACAAAGTGCTGACACAGTGTGGGGCGTGACAGCCGTCCACCAAGCTTGCTCTGGTGACTTCCTCTGGTGAGTGAGGGATCAGAAACAGAACTAAAATCCAGTCTGGGACTTTAGCTATTAATAAATTAATGTTTTAAACCTCCCATTTTGGCCTGGATTTCTGACATGTTGGTTATATGAGCATAAACTACTGTATATACAAATGTGATCATACCTCAGTTTAAAACAGGTGGTTTTCATAAGTCAGTGTACAAAACATTACACATTACATATGTGATAGAACATCATTTCCAGGCACCCTTTTAGCTCAATATGGATAAAAATCTATTTTACAAACACTGGCCAAAATCACAAACTGCATCTTTAAGAGGGTGGGACCTTGTTCTGGAACATCTAAGTGTTCTATCTAAATGTCTTTTACCAAAATCCAGTCATGGCACACCAATGCCTCATTTCAAGAACAAGAGAAAGGAATGTCTTCTTGAAGTGTTCATCTTTACCTCAGGGCTTTGGCCTGCTCTCCAGCAAGGGCTGATTGCTGCTCAGAGGCTGCAGGAACAGGAAGGAATGGGCTAGACTTCCTCCCTAGGGGGAAAGACTGGGAGGTTCTCAATTGAATCTCCTACATCCTCATCTCCTTCTCAAACTCTACTTGAGGAGAAGGTCACAGGGGTGGAGCCTAAGGTGTCCTTTATCCAATGGGTGTTTGTGAAGAAAAGAGAAAGAGTTGGAAGCAAAGAAATTGAGATGTCCACTCCATTCCAGGGTCAAGGCCAATTGTACTGGCTCCACTTAAGTGGTCTATTATGGTGCAACATATCTGGCTAAGTAGAAAAGTCACAACAACACTGGCTAGCTACACCTAAATCAGATATTAATACTGCAAGTTATGACTAATCCTAACTTCAAGTAAGTAGAGGTTTTGTTTTCATGTTTTAAATTATATACAGACATTTTGACTTAGCAGGTTGATCTTTCCAAACCCAAGACATTTCCTTGTAGAGTAACATCTTCCGGGTCTGACAAGCTTCTGAGAGGTCAAATAACAGGGTTGAACACTAATGAAGTTGCTCTCTGGGAAAACAAGTCAGAACAGTCTCCTCTGGAACAAGACAAGACAGCGACAGGCGGCGTAGCTCTTGAGAAATGTGCATGTACGCACGCTAACAGCTGACAGGGAAATCTGCATTGGTGCTTCTTTAGTTCCAGGGAGACATGCTTGGAAAAACATGTCAGGAACGTTGAAACATGGTATAGCCCTGTAATAGAAAACAACTACCACAGAAGTATTGACATTTGATGGCACAGGACCTATTTCCTTCCAGATACTACCATGTGGCACAATACCGACAAAACAGGTACCACTAAAGGTGTTGCAACTTGAAAATGCTGCTGAAATGTATTTCATTTTGATAAGAACAGGCACACATTCTACACATGGTCACTGGTAATTGATATAAATATATTAAATAAGCTAGGCCACCTAGAATGCACACGGGATGCAGTAATTACCCATTCAAAATACACACAAAAAACACTGCAGTTTTACAGAACTGCTGATAAAGGCAATTGAATCCAGAGGCAAAGTCAGACCCGGCTTGCTAAAACTGTTGTCTGCATCTCCCATAAAAGACAGACAGAAAACTCTAGACGGACATAGAAATAGAAAATAGGTGTCCTCCATTCATTTCTGTGGTATCGCTTGCTGAATGAACTAGCAGAAAGGAGGGGCTAAGATAAGAGAAAAAACTGTGTGTACTGCTGTATTGATGTTGTATTTTACAAAGATCGAGGACACCATTGAGTAGACATAAAGCCATTGGTAAAGAGATTACAAGACTGACGCTAGTAATCTGGCCTGAAGTCTGTGCAGGGTCCCAACCTAACATCCAGGAACATGTGTTCTAGCCTGAAGTCAGCCATGTTCTGTCTAGTGACGATGATCATAGTCAGTTCTGTAGGTGAAATTACTCTCAAATGGCTTTAATAAAAGTTTTAAAAACACACCAAAAACCAGTGGTTTGAACCATATTTCACCAGTGTTCATAAGTACTTGGCTGTCTTCACTGGCTGAGGGGCATGGCTAATTAAGACCGAAATTAATTCTCTTTACCTGCTCATTTAGATATTAAGGAAGGAACTTCCCTCACCTGGATAACATAGCCAAGTACATTTACACTTATGCCTAGACCCTTCATACTCAACTCTGACCCTTCATACTCAACTCTGGCCATCGAAGCTAATTCCACCCTGTTTTTTAATTGCAACCCTCTAATCTGGGATTTACAGTTGTGCTCATAAATGTGCATACCCTGTCAGAAATTGTGAAATTTCTGCTTTTATTTTGACAATGACTGTTCACTGTTCTCCTATCGGCAAGTACCCAAAATGAAATACTCTGTACTTGTACTCGTTCCATAAAAAGTGGTATCAGCCCATCCCTAATATGAGCCAAGACAAAACAAATTGGCAGTACCAAACAGATTTCTTTTGGCACCTATAGCACATTGCGCATCACCACAAGCCTGAAAACATAGGGGCTTCAATGAATAAGGAAGTACATACTGGCTATTTAAGTACAGTAGGCTACCAAAAACAGTGACATATAACACTCATTTTGGCCCTAATACAGGCTCTATCTGAACTCCTTGAACATGTCTGTGCAAAAAAAATGTTCTAAAGTAATTTAAAATTAAAATTGGAAACAGGGTTGAATTGAGATCACGATTTCATAACGATTAGTCGTGCAGGCCTAGGCCGATATTAGGCATTTTCCAAACTATCGGTTATATACATTTATTTTATTAACTGCCTCTGCTGAACTGCGGCTATTGAGGACTGACTGATTCAGTATGCTACCTCATATACTGTATATAGTTTATATTTTTCTGTTGTTATAAAGGTATATTTATGAAGCTATTAAGTCTATTAATACTGATAACTTAGATTTTTTGTTGTTGTTGTTGTGTTTTTGTTCAAATTACTTTATGTTTCATAGCTTAAGTTTGTATTTTTATACATTTTATCAGAACTTCAATATATTTTGATGTTCCTCTGTTCTGTTGTGACAATAAAACAAATAAGTTTATTTTTAAACTGTATTATCATATTATTTTAGTGAGGACTCATAAATAACTACCAAGTAATAATGTTAGGGAATTCTGTTTATGTTTTGTTACGCGTTTCTGGATTTTTTAAATATATACTTGGTCAAAATATATCGGAATTAGGGATGCTCATTTCGGGTAATTTTCCTGACCGACAACTGGAACTCGTTAACCGATTATTAACCGTTAACTGATAAGATTATAAGATTAAATTGGCTTTTTAAAAAAAATTAAATTGACGAGTGTCTGTAACCCGTTAAATATACAAACATTTTTTTCCACGGATTTGTTTTAATGTCTAAACAGCGTACAGAACAGACCAACCAGCTTTGCACCAGCTTTGCGTACAAGTTCACTGGGGTGCAAAGTCCACACTAAACGATACGATGAAACTATTGTTTCATAAACCTGTGTCGACGTTTGGTTTCACTTTCATTTTCACACACGTAATGTCCACACCAACCAAAATATTGTCGCAGAAAATTCGTCGCAGACGTCTTCACTTTCTGCTTTCAATAATCAAAGGAAAGTAGCCTTGATGCAGTGTTTACCGAGTTGTCAAATTACAGAATGAAAACACTCGGTGACAACCTGGAACAAGGTTGTTGCTTACAGGAGGCCTATTGCAAATAAGGGCTATATTTTATTAACACAAAACAAAATGTTGATAACGCTTGCTATGCGTTATGTTACTAACTATACAATAAGTGCCGAGCGCTCCCATTTCATTGAAATTACCATTACGGTCCTCTCCGAAAATAAAATGCTTGTTGTCAATCACTGTGTGTTGTTTTTAAGGTTACCTTATTTCGTCAGGAGCATGATGAATTATAGCCGATAAAATAATATATGCTTCCCAATACGATAGCGTTAGGTTTCTGTACATGAAAAAATGAAAGCGCAAGTTAATATCACAGTCACCATAAATGTTCAAGACTTGTCATTTTAAATGAAGAACACGTTGCAGATGCAAAACAGACAGCCGGTATATTTCGCTCCTCATTACCTATATCTCCCCACCTTTCAAAACGAAGCGCCAGGCTCTGGTTGCGCGTGTTAACGCGCCACGTGATTTAACTAATATAGGCTATATATACGTAGAAAATTTAAAAAACTTCTTAACCGTTTAACTGATAGTATTAACCGGTCAAATGTTTTACTTTCGGTTAACGGTTAAACGGTCAATATGAGCATCCCTAATCGGAATATAGGATTTTTAATCACCAAATATTTGTATCAGTATCGGCCGTAAAAATCCTTTATCGGTGGGGCTCTAGTTCAGAAAACAAAGACAAAGCTGTAAATGGGACACCCTTGGACTTTCCAGCACGACAATGACACTAAGCCCAAGGCCAAGTTGACCCTTATTTTCATGTTTTGTTTTATTATTGTGCCATTCTGTTATGACCTACAGTTGAATATGACTCCCATGAGAAAAAAAACATTGTTTTGCCTGCTCACTCGTGTGTTCTTGAAAAATAGTACATCTATTAACAATTCTCCAGGGCAGGGGTATGCAAACTTTTGAGCATCATGTGGGTGCAATTCATGATAAGGTAGAACAGAAAACCAGCAGCCTCTGGCCCTCGTAGGGTAAGATATGAGTATCACTGGCCTAGACCCTCAAAGACAAATGTCTAAAATAAAGCTCAATATTTAGGCTACGGTTATGTGCATTATAAAGTGCACGCTTAAAAAAGCTCAATTTCGCCTGGTCAGCTGGAGCCTTATTTATAATTTTGACAAAACCGGAAAAAAGTATTTGGATCAGAAACAACTGAATCTGCAGTGGAAATATAACCCCTATTTAGTCACTTTGTGTTACTTCCTTGTTTTGAACAACAAACAAATAAGTAAGTATTCAAATAGGCACAAATCATATGCTAAACATGTTAAAATTAGCAGGTACGTACGTGGCAAAAAACAACACTATGCCATTTTTACATTTACATTTTGGTCATTTAGTAGATGCTTTTATCCAGAGCAACTTACTGTGACCAATCAGTAAAGAAAGACACTTACACTTCGTTATTTGTTTTTTGACAGAAAGCAACAGTCATGACGATAACTATTTTGGCTAGCCAATGAGGAAAGCAAATGAAGTTCACATTTTAATAGTACATTAATTCATATAGAAAAGCATCATCAGAATATTCATGCTATTTAAAAAAAGACCTGTGTGTTGACAGACAGTAATAATGGACAACATTCTTTTGTATGTGCATTACATGGAGAGGGAAAACTCAGCCACACCCTGAGGGCAGAAATATGCACAAGGAAGGCTGGAAGAAACCAAACACCCACATAAGTCATATGGGAAGACTGAGACAGTTCTACAAATCCAAGGAGGAGTGACAAGCTTCAGTTAAATCTCCAGCAAGGCCTTGCCCATATTCAAGTCAGTACCAGGAGAAGGGAAATATCTTTTAAGTTTGACCTCCACTAGAGTCCAGTGCAGATAGGGACACTGAAAAGATAAAAAGGTCTTCCTGACCTTTGGGGAACTGTAGCTTTGCAATGTAGTCTAAAGTTCCTCCAACTCTGGAAAGAGACACATATGAAGTCCTTTAACGGAGAATTCTGGGCGATATAAAACAAGTAGCTGTATTGTTTGGAAATTTGGAGTGCAGTCAGTAGCGAGATAAACTCAAACAATCTGTGTTGCCTACACTGTGTTGTCATCCTGCTCTAGTTTACACCCGTTTTGCTAAAACGGTCAAGTTTTAAATGTGCTTTTAGCCTCTTAACATGTTAGAAATGTAATTACAAGTGCATTACCATGTGTAGTGATTCCTTCAGAGTAAACACAGTGAATCTGACTGCAGATTCAGTATAGGCTGATATTATTAAAGATGAGCTAGTTGGACCTTTTCAGGTTGAAGATGGACTCAAACTCAACTCCCAAACCCACTGCCAGTTTTTCGAAGACACTTTCTTCAAGCAATGGTACAGGAAAGTCTGCATCTTTCAAGAAGACCACGATTTTAATGCAAGACAATGCTCTGTCGCATACATCCAAGTACTCCACTACATGGCTAGCCAGTAAACACCTTAAAGATGAAAGAATAATGACATGGCCCCCTTCCTCACCTGACCTGAACCCTATTGAGAACTTGTGGTCCTTCTTAAATGGTCGATGTACAGTGAAGTTAAACAGTACACCTCTCTGAACAGTGTCTGGGAGGCTGTGGTTGCTGCTCCACAAAAAACGTGATCGTCAACAGATCAAGAAACTGACAGACCCCATGAATGGAAGGCTTATGACTTATTAAAAAGAAGGGTGGCTATATTGGTCACTGATTTGTTTTGAAATGTTAGAAATGTTTATTTGTTAATTTTTTGTTGTTTATTATTTTTACTTTAACAGATGAAAACAAGTTAGATTAGAAACTTCATTTTTCATTTAGTTGCATAATTAATCTGCACACTAATAGTTGCCCAACAATTGTGCACACATAGATATTCTCCAAAGAAAGCAATGACCTCACTTGTACTTTGTAACCTATTCAGTTTGAGGTGTATTTACATTTTGGATTGACTGAGAGCACTGTAGTTGTTCAATAACAAAATTAATCCTAAAGAATACAACTTAACTAATTGTGCACACAGTGTATAATTATTGGTGGAATGATTTTTTGAAAAGTAAGCAGTGTGGTTAAACAGTTGCCTCTCCTCATGGATTCATCCAGTACAGGGAAGTGTAATCCTAAAATGTGGTAATAGGCTGGGGATACAATGCTATATAAATAGGATTACATTGAATAGTCAGATTAAACTTCTGTTGTGGCTTTAACAATATCTATATCCAGGCCACAGCCATGCAGTAAACAAAGCCTTTTTATACACTCCTGGTCTCTGAAGTGCTATGTTCCCATCAGCTGGTATTTATACAGTGCCAAGGCTGGACCAAACCAAATCAAGTCAGCTCAGGGGGGAATGACAGGTGGTGGAGGCAATGAATGGACTTGGCTGGTGTGGCTAAGAGCCTCTAGGCTTTCCATTTTGAGAGAAAAACCAGGCCACTTTGAGAGCGAGGAAGTGAAAGAAAGATGGGTAAGGTAAAAGAGAGGTCGAGGGAGAGACGACCCAGTAATCCAAAGAGAGCTATGTGAAAACGACATTTATCACCTTGACGACAGCCTGGCTTCTGCTGGGTTTCACTTTCAACTCTTGCTACAGTAAGATCACAGGAGCCCAACTAACCCTTGTTCTGAGTGCTTGATTCAACTGCAATCATGTTGCCATTCAAAGCATTGACTTACACAGAGTTCGATGCTTGTCTCCAACAATGGGCCATGGCTACATTCGCTTTCAACTATGGAATTTATGGGTAACTTTGCACCACACCTAAGACAGTAGCGGACACATGAGGCAGCAAGACACACTGTGAGTAAACCTCCAAAACAGCAGACTGCCAAAGACCCAGATGGCCCCTGTGCATACGCGTCCTGGTGTCCTTGTCCCCAAACAACTGCCCTGGCAGCTACAGAGGTAAGGGAGAACATAGTGCTGCTGAATTCTAAAAACAAATAAAAATAATTAAAGCGCCAGTCTGCCAGCATTATGTTGGGTGAGTGGAGATTGTATGGGTAACTACAGAGATAAAGGAAGCACACAAGGATGAAAGATACAAGAAACATTGAAAGCAGGAGATTCACACCTTGAATCATTAACATCTCAACACCGCAGTTTAAGGTGTAAATGCGGGACAGAATTTGGGTGTGATTTTTGAGCCATGGTAGCAGCAACAGTGAAAGACTTCTCAACTCGCTGGTTTGAAGTCTTTCATGATATGCCAGCTGTCTCAGTCAACACATCTTAATCCAGTTGAACACGTATGGATAACTCTGAAGCAGCACCTGAGACGATGTTTTCTGCCAAGCTTTATCACATAAAGAAATAGATTATGATAATGATTGAGGAAAATATAAAAGGTATAAGCTAGAGCTAAATGTGAAAATTACAAAATGTATTTCGTAACAACCATTGGTTGGGTAAAGGTTAGGATGGGGTAAAATATAGAAAGCAATAATTTAAAAAATGTGTGAGATGGAAATGATACTGAAGCTGATCCTTCCCCTAAAAACAAACAAAAAAACAAAGAAATAGATTCACTTTGAACTCTTTAACCCCAGCCTCCAATAACCTCACAGACAGAGACGTCCCCCTATGCATGCAGTAAACGATGTTGGATAGGTGCTGGGGACTGCCACTCGCTCAGTAGGCTGTTCGGCATCTAGATTGCTGGTTTACCACTGTAACCGCTAGGCTACAGATGCAGAACGCTACATAACTGCAGTGCAGCCCACCTGTTAACACCGAGGATGCAAGGAGAACAGAAACAGGAAAAATCAGAAAACAGTCCCAGGAGAGGAACAGAGTCATGCTGAGACATGTTGGTGAGCATGTGGTTTGGTCTCCCAATCGCCTGTTGTCAACTCAGAGAGGAGAGATAGACTCAGCCAGAGAGAAAAGGAAGACAAACAAGATGATGCACAGAAGTTTTTTATACAGACACATATGAACAGTGCCACTCAATTAAATTCATGACTTAATTTGAACTGGAGTAAACACTGCCAGAAGATTTTATTTATGGCATCAGGAATGGCTACTACGATACCCAATACTATGCCTAGTACGCTGTAGGATCTATTTCAAGGACCTCTAGGGAATTGCATTATCCACTAAATGAAATGATGGAACCAATTAAACTCATAGATGGACCATCAAACTTTTGTTGATGGGTCTAAAGAATCTTGCAAATACAAGCTTGAGTACCGTTTAATCGGTGCCTTTCTAAGATATCTATTTTGAAGTTAAGTAATAACCAAGGAAACAAAAATGAAAATTACAGACAATATTTGTGGCCTTGAAACCCCTTGATAACTGATTTTATGTCATATTTTCATGGCCTTCATACTAGTTGGCCCCTCAAACATTCCTCAGCTGGTGTCAATACAAATCTGGATCCCTTTTGGCATATCAGAGCAGGGCTTGGGGTGTGTGCTTGTCAAGGAGCAAGATAGCTCATCAAAAGTTTTCTTAAGGCATATATGCCACATTATTTATATTAACTAAATGACAGCCACAGTATGGAATAAAATTTAAGTCACCATATCAACATCCATGTCTACAGGAAACATGTGCTGTACACTTAAAGCAACAGAATAATGTAAAAATATTGACTGGCCACAGACATTCTATTGTATTTCCTCATTAAAAAGCATAAAATTTGCCTTGTGTGTAGAATTCTGACTTTCACTAGGCAGACTTCAAAACATAATATCAATCTTGTTAATAAAAGAAAGTAATGAAATCATCCAGCAACAGTTTTTAAATCTATGGTCCAAAGACATATCCATCAATAAAGTCGGCTGCAGCTGGGCCACAATTAAAGTAATTATAATGAAGTTGTGCACAATCCCCCCTTGGAGCTACTTAAAGCATTCTTGGAAACATGACGTTACACATAAAAAAGCTCAGTTACAAGGTATAGGCCCCACTGCAGAAGTATTAATTAAAACTGACACCCAGGTAAACACACTTTCAAATTCTACTATTAACCATGAAGGATCATTTTTTTGTGAAGAATACTCCATCGGCTCAAAATGAAGAACACTTCCAAGATATTGCTGTGGCTAAATCGCTCTATAGATTGTTTTAAAATGTATACGTTTGCGATTCGTTGAAATATCATAGTTAGTGTATTGCGAAAATTGCTTAAGATCTCTGGACAACTGTCAATCTCCAGGTGTCTGACTTTGTAACAATGTAATAATCGTATGAAATGGTTACATGTTAACAGTTGCGTGAGTTTCTACAGAGTGTAGAGTGTTAACAAGTACCAAATCGTCTTTTTTTTCTACTGCCGTTTAGTTGTCTGTATTATTTATTTAATTACATTAACAGCCGAAGTTAGTAGACACACCCTCTGAGTAAACCAACTAAAACTGATCCAGAGACCAATAGGATATAACAATGCAATGAATGGGCAACAGTGTATCAATCGTGTCCAGTGCAGAGAAACTAAATGCTTAAATTGGCAAACACTCCCTACTGATGTGTATTCAATATTCATATCAAGTAGACTACTTTAGATGAATCTGTGATTGATTCACATTTTATCCACATTTCCTGTCCGGAGTTTTCTACCATCGACCAACAAAAACGAGATAACAATGTAGAGAAAAATCACTTATTTTGCTTACCTGGACATAATTGTTTTCACAGTAGTCTGCTACCCGCGTAAGATTCTGGTAACTCTCTACTAGAGCTCTTTTTCCAGCTGGAATTTCTTCCTCTAACAACATTTGAAGCTCTGCCATCTTACATCTCCCCGCATAGCTTCTTCGCCTTCCCTTTGAAACCACCAGATCTGCATCGAAAATAAGAAACTCCTCCGCCTGGTATTGTGGGATTCCTGGCCTCGCTTTCACATCCGCGCAAACTCTACTAACTCACCCACTCGCAAAAAAAACAACACATTATTAAACACCGTGAAGAGTTCTGGGATACGTAGTGCTGTATATTTTTCTATATTTTAGAAAGGCAATATACCTTAGATATCATGACTTTATGCACACGTCAGAAAGATAATGGCCAACGGCTACTAAAACATAATCAACATCCCTTCAACATCGATTAAAGTACACGTAGCGTCAATTATACGCGTAGCCATAGAACTACATATCCAGTAAGCTACCAATGCGTGTGATGCATTGTGGAACTTGTATGGATTTCTGTAATACTGTAAAGAACAGTCATATATATATTATGGCTGTAGAAAACTACAAATCCCTTGGCATGCAGTGTCTTTCGTTACTGTAATATGCATGGCTTCTGATGGTTAAGAGGTCGCAGACGACGTCTCAAGCAGATAGAGCTTTAAATGGTAAGACACATTTAATACAGAGATTATTTACCAGGAACCATGCTTTTTTGCATTCATTATTAATTTACACATATATAACGTTGTGTCGAGCCATTCGCTTCTTTTGGATTAGTTATAATTTTACAGACGACCTAACCCTACTGGTGGTTTTTCGGAGGTACTCGCCAAATACTAAATTAACTCCTAACAACAATTTAAAATTTAAATATGTATGTTATTGTGAACATGTTGCATATGTTAATTTACTAATGCCTTTTAATTAATGTATGACCTACCTAAGGCAAATTTTGCTGCAAGTGGCAACGAATATACACAACAACTCTCATATTATTGCACACTCCTGACAACTTCAATCATGATTGTGTTTAGGTTTTTAAAGTTTTCCATCGGAATTCACACATTTTGGGTCATCATGGAGAATGAGGATGGAAGACCATTGTACGAGCAGAAGTTTGATGCCGCTGTCAAAGTGATACAAAGGTTGCCACCAGACGGTAAGGACTGTATCTGGGTTTACGCAGCATTGTAGCAAAACCAATTAACCTACATCTCCAAGCTGTCTGGTAGTAGGTGTCAGCTTTATCTATAGCCTCAAACAAATGTACGATGAAATGCAATGTGTGAACATTAAGGTTTTGTAAAAGCCTTTCAAATACCAAAACTGAGATTTAATTCCAAAGTAAGTGATATATTCTCCTGTAAGGCAGACTTTTGTTGTCTATTGTCAATTTCAGGTTCCTTTCAGCCTTCTAATGACATGATGCTCAAGTTTTACAGTTACTACAAACAAGCCACTCTAGGACCCTGTAACATACCTAGACCTGGCTTTTGGGATCCTGTGGGCAAAGTTAAATGGTAATCCAAACATGAGAAGCTGAGCCAAGCATGGTCTTCTAACAACATCAATTCTACACTGGAATTTAGTTTTTTGTTTGAATTGTAGTGAGTAGACATTTCCTATTGCCACATTCTGTCAGATAAACTCTGGACTCATTGTGCTACAGAGGCCTGATATGTCACGTCACCCTTTACCCACTAGAGAGTTTATTGTTTTCATTGTGTATGATGTTTCAAGATGATTTAATTGAATGCTTTTTATGTTATACGTACAAAGAAGGCACACACATCATTTTAACTTTTACACTTAGACTGTTACTGCTATACTAAAACATACTTCTAGAATTGGAAGGTGAGCTACAGCCTAGTGTTGTTTATTGGGTTCATTGACCAAGTGGGTACTCTGCTGATAACAAATTGCATGTTTACTTGAAATATAATGACTTAACATGCTGTCTGTGGCACTTGTTTTAGTGTCTGATATACCAAGTTGTGTATATAAATGTTTACCAATGGAAAGCAAATCATAGCGAATCAGAACCCATTCAAGGCAATTGTTTTCATGATAGCTAACTACATTTTGTACACCTTATCACTTGAAGAGGAGTTAGCAGTAGTTGTCAGAGCAGTGCACTCCAAGAGACTTGATGTCATGTCAAACATCTGGTTCTGTCTGTTTAGGGATGCATGGAATGATCTTGGGGATATGTCCAAGGAAGAGGCCATGACCGCTTACGTTGAGGAAATAAAGAAGGTAAACATTCTGCCTGGTATGGATATGTAGTCAGCAGCATAGCGCACTGTATTCCACTGCTGGTTTGCTCCTAAAGCTAAGCACGGTTGGGCCTGGTTAGTCCCTGGATGGGAGACCAATGCTGCTGGAAGTGGTGTGGAGAGCCAGTAGGAGGCACTCTTCCCTCTGGTCTTAAGAACATTCCCAATGCCCCAGGGTATTGATGGGGACATCTGCCCTGCGTAGGGTGCTGTCTTTTGAATGGGACGTTAAACAGGTGTCCTGAATCTGTGGAGATTAAAAATCCCGTGGCACTTATCGTAAGAGTAGGGGTGTTAACCTTGGTGTCATGGCCATATTCCCAACCAGGCTTCTCACTTCAATCATGGCCACCTAATAATCCCCCTCCTTCCTAATTGGCATATATAACTACTCACATCTCCACCTAATAGCTGATGTGTGGTGAGAGTTCTGGCGCAAAATGGCTGCCATGCATCACCCAAGTGGGTGCTACACATTGGTGGTGGATGAGATGGGCTTTCCCCCTAACTGTGTAAAGCGCTTTTGGTATTTTTAAAAGCACTAGATAAGTTGAATTATCATTATTATGGATGCTTAACCAGAATTTAGCATAGTAGCATTGTCTCCTAAACCAGAGGTCTCCATCCCTGGTCCTGGAGAACTAACATCCTGTAGGTATTCACTCCAACCGCAGATAATGTAGCCTTATTCAGCTTATCAATGAGGTAATTCTTAGAATCAGGTATGCTGAATTAGGGTTGGAGTGAAAACAATCAGGAAAGTAGCTCTCCAGGACCAGGGTTGAAGATCCTTGATATAATTCCTGATCGCATTGTTGCTTTCTTTTTGGGGTTCTAGGCTGGGTATCTGTGAAAGCACTTTGGGACAACTGCTGATGTAAAATGTGCTTCATTAAATTAATTTGATTTGATTGAACAGTTGTTAATATGTCCAGGAAATCTAGTTGATATTGCCTTTTCTTAGTTTAGCAAAGTTTAAAGGAATTGACCTTCAAACTTGTAGGTAGATCATTTTGTTAATGTAAATCTGGTCAAATGACTTTCAAACAGGATTGCATGGAATTTACTGGATATCTGAGGACACCTAATATGTTTGTTGTTGTTTTTGAATGTTAGATACTTGAGGGCATGCCCTGTACCGACGAGGTAGAACAGCTGCTGAAGGTACTGGGCCCATTTTACGAACAGGTGGAAGAGAAAAAAAAGATAAACCAGGTGTCAGACCTCTCTGCAGGTACTGTCACTTGTTTCTTTAATCCAATGGCCTACATATTATACATGTTTTATTTCTTATCTGACATGTCATTTTTAACACGTTAATTTCTGTTGTGTGCTCAGCTCGTTTGGCAAAGTTTGCTAAACAACTTGAAGGCAAGTGTTTACTACTATAGATATGTTTTATCATAACGATTAGTCCCTGTAGTGGTGTCTTTTTGTAGTTCAATATAAATAGCATTTCATTTAGTAATTTTAGTTATTAGTAAATTTCTCCCTTCCCAATTGCTTTTGTCAAATTTTTCAAACTAACTCTACCACGTTGGTAGCTCCGCAACCCCCCACTGACAGATATGGGTTGGTAAGGGGCGTTCACATGGGTCATCCAACCACATGTCGCCGGTTTGCCAATTTGCACTGCCTTGTCCTGGAGGTTCCAGGAAAAGTGAACTGACAATCATGATGTTTTTTTGTCATGCAAGTCAGTGACTTAGCCCACTACACCATGCGGTATAAAAGGCTTGTAATAAAGGCGTTTACAGAGTCTAAATACTTTAAAGCTAGAGTATGGGTCATTTACATATAAATGAATGTCCATATTCAAGCCCTTGCCAAACCAGTTCACACAATGCTGACTAAGCCTATCGTCGCCAGGTCAAGCTCTCTGTATTTGGCAGTATACAGAGATTTTAAACCTGATATCTGTGGTGACATTCCCACGCTGGTTTCACCAGTAGTAATGCATTTTACGTCAACCAGCAATGATTGGTTTACCAGAGCTGAAGAGGGGAATGAAGGAGTAGGGTAACATTACAGCAAATAGGACTATGGCGGCACCTACTGCGGAAAAATCCAAGAACTGTCAAAGAAAGAAATTCTCATGCTCCAGATGAAAATATCAACTCGCTGTAGCGATCTATGCGTAGGCATATGTCATAGACCAGCAATACACATTCCATGTTCCTGCGAGCCGCAATTCCATAGGTTTTCACTCCAAACCAAATTAAGCACAGGCGACGCTAATCATTACTAGGATGAAACGGCAACTCAGGGTAGTCGCATCTGCGATTGGATGGAAAACTTAAGTAATCACGGCTCGCAGGAGCAGGAATGAGTATCACTGTCATAGACTCACAGTGTTTGTGTAATTACTGTCACTGCCAGAAGTGGGAGACAAAGGTTTAAATGTTGTTATTATTACTTTGGGAAAATTAAACTTAGTTATAATTAACATTGTTAATTGTTAACAGGTTTTGGAACCATGCTGTCATCAGTACCTTCAAAAAGTGTCACAAAAAGTATCATACGAACCATGGAAATGAACGGCACTTTGGAGGCACGACAACCCAGACAGGATGTTGAGTCCACGGAGCCCAATTTAATGGATCTAAAAGAACACAGCGAGGAAGAGGAGTTCCAATCTGATGAGGAAGATGAGATGGAGGAAGAAGATATTGTTGAGATAAAGGAGCTGAAAAATGGTTGGTTTTTTTCCACATATTGGGACATGAGTGTAACTAAAAAAATGTATCTAAATTTTGCTTGTTTGTAATAACACAAAAAAAATTCTGCTAAAAAAGGCTCACCTCCGAAGCCAAAGAAAAAGTTGTCATCCAGGACGCCCTTACCGAATGGTAATGTAGAGAATGGGCTGGATCACCTCTCCAATGACACTCACACCACCAAAGCTGCCCTGAACAGCGCAGAGTCTGAAGAGGGGATTGTCCGCTGCCCCCTGCCCCTGGATCCCCATATCCAGTTGAATGGCCACCATGCAGGTGAGTCCCAATGTAGTTCATTTGGTAGAGAAAGGCACCTTAAGTGCCAAGATATTGGGTAGGATACATAAAAAATAAGGCATGTGTGTGTACAGTATGGTACATGGCCAATATACCATGGCTATGATCTGTTCTTAGGTATGTCACATGGCTCAGTCATAGGATTAATATCGCCCCCTGAGATAAGGCTGTACAATTAACTTAATTTTGATCACGATTTTGGCTTCCCACAATCAAATTTGCGTTACTGAGCGATATTTAAAACCCTTCGCGAAATGTACATGCTAGCAACTAAATCTTGGTACTGTTGGAAAGAGGTGGATCATCCCTGTGGGTTAAACACAGCCAGAGCTATGGCGCCTCAAAGTCGGTCATGTTGTTTAGATGGTAATTTTTTTACGAAACACATTTCAAACAGGAAGTAGGAAGTGAAAATGACAAAATTACAACTCTGCCTTGATGTAGGACATCATCCTGCACAACACCAACAATTTTTGGAAGTGAAAAATAGCTGAGATTTCAAAAACGTATAGAAATATAGTGAGAAATGGGTGCAGCATTTTGATGTTGACTTGTTTGTATGGCCTCCAAACTTTGCACACTGGTCCAAGAGCCCTGGGGGCTTGACAATGTACATTAAAAGCCTTATTCATGGTTTACATGCTTTTACACAAAAAACAAGAAAATATATTTTTATTTATTCTTTAAGGAGATGCACTGAATTTTGGTGGGCTGTAACGATACATGGGTACGTAAACCTATGGTACTGGGTGCTATTCGCGGGTTTGCACATGGACCCGAATACATAGAACATTAAATTATAAATACATAAATTAATGGCTAGCAACTGTGTTTTTAATGCTTCAAAAAATCTGATTGATATGAAAATATATATGTGGCTATTCTGAGCCTTTGTGTGTATTGTAAACAACATTGTAATCATTGTTGGCACATTTTTAACTTTGTTAGTGTAACACGAGATGTAGATCTAGACCTACAATGCAGGGTTCAACATTAACGATGGCCCGATGGCCCGGGGCCAGTAAGAACTAACGTCGGGCCAGTAAACAAAGATAGTCACTTGCCCGTTCGGGCCAGTGCACAATTTTGCCATTTAAATTAATAGTCTTGTATTAAAACGTTTGTCCGTAATATTTGGCCCTCCCCTGCTTTATTTTCGCTTATCTCAAGTTAAAAT
>JACXGM010007475.1:0-30597 GCA_016801145.1 Umbra pygmaea
AATTGACCGAAAAACCGGTTTTTCCTGTTTAAGACGTTGTCTGTAGGTAGGGAGGAGAAGAATGGAGATGTGATCTGCCTTTCCAAAGGCAGGGCGGGGGATGGGTTTGAAGCTGTTATGGATCGTTGAATAACAGTGGTCTAGGGTCTGATCGCCCCGAGTGTGAAAAGAAATATGCTGATAGAATTTAGGCAGTATTATTTTCATGTTTGTCCTGTTAAAGTCTCCAACAACAATAAAAACAGCCCCTGCATCCACAGCTCTCTAACATGAGCTAATCAATATCACCTGTGTTTTCTTCTCCAGGTATAAGAAGCCTTGATCGCTCATAGAGAGTTGTGGATTATTATTGTTATGTTGGCTGCTGTTCTGTCGTCAGAAGATGTTTTCTTATTTTCATTAACACATGTATATGTATTAGTTCGTGGAAGAGTTACTCCGCCTGTCAATATACTTGTTGGGCATGGTATTTCAGTATAATAAATACCAAACGCCAAAACCTTGCCTTTGACTGCTCCTTCACCTACTCACAGTTGACATTCTGCCTCCTCTCCTTTGACCTGACTGGCTTAATTAAATTGGTGGTCTGGAAACATTGGTGTCTGGGTTTGTCATTGGGGTATTTGGTGGTAAAGGATTATTTTGGTTGAAAAATGCAGGGTGGATGTTGGTGAAAGAGTCAGGAAGTTCTGGAACAGACTTTACTCTTTCTGGACCAAACCTAAGCTGCTGACGCTCCTCACCACTGCTTTCCTTTGTCGGATGCTGAAATACAGAGACACTGGTGCCACAGAATAATGTTGCAGAAAGAGTGTGGCCAATGTTGTTCATGACAGCAGTGAACAGCCCTTTCTGTAGTACCGGTGGACAGACCACACCCTCCTCAACATACTTGCTTACTGTGGCATGTCCCAGTTGAGCTGATATCTCCAGCATGCGGTCATATGAGATGTTCATGCAGCATTTCAAACAGTCTTTTCTTCCTGGTTTTGGCGAACACAGACATCCAATGTATAATGGGAATGGAGTTTCTCTGTCTTTGGAATGTCTGTGGGCAGCTGCTCCCTCTTTTTACCGGGAAGCAGTTGTACTGCAACAGTTGCACAATAGCCTGGGCAGTCTGTGAAGTGCCAAATCTCAGCTGCAATTTGATGTTTGCTGCATGTTCTACCATACAAACAAATTGCAGGAAAAATGGGGGGATGGCCTCTTTGATACTTTCTGGAAAGCCAGGAGCACATCTATGCCCTGTTTGCGAGCCATACGTTCAAGGATCTCAGCCAACAGCTTTTCCTTTAGTTTAATAGAGTTAACTGAATGTACACCCAGTTGATCTAGATGCTGCTGGTACAGATTGCACCTGTAGGACCATCAGAATTAAGACTGGTTTCAACAATATAGGTGACCAGTTCAGAAAGAGCCATAGGAAAGATGGCTGGTTGAACCGTTTCACTCTTACCGCTTTTCGACCAAAGCTGGCTCTGGTTCTAAGCTGGTGCTGGTTCACATTTGGTTCAACTTGCGAACCTTCTCAGATGCTGTTTGTTTTTCCACATACTAGTGAGCCCAGAGAACAACATTATGTCACTGTGTACGTCACCATGCAAGGGCTTATCTGTAAAAGTGCTGCACGTTGACATACATCACGTTTTTTTTATCCATCTATCACTAGACACCTTTTTTCATATATTTTAATATAAAAAAATAACATACAGTTTGATGAATTTATTATAAGTGGGTCTCTGAAAGGGGAATTAAGGTAGCCTACCATTCCCGGCCGCGAAATTAAGATGAAATAGCCAATTTCTCTATACAAACAGTTGTTTGAATCAGACTTACAAGTTGCCTGCTATTATTGTAGCCTACAATTGTTTTCCTATGCATAGCTTGAATCTTCCCTCATACCGTCATTTAAGTTTGGGCAAATCATCTTCTGATCATTTGTGGAAACATTAATGGCTTGCACCTACATAGAAGTCTCCCCGTATTCATAACGTTTCGTTCCCAGGCAAGATTGTGGAATTTGATGGATGTAATTATTTGTCTCCTCCACTTACCACTGTTTCGCTTTTTTTCTTCAATCTTTGTACTATCTTTCGAGTTTTTAGCAATGGCGGTCACAACTTTTCCGTCATGTTGTTGTCGCAATAACCCCACTCCCAGCCTCTGACTTAAGCACGACGTGTTAAAAGAACGGTTCTAGACCAGCAGAGCTAGTGCCGATCTGGAACCAGTATTCCTGGCCAAGAGCCGGTTCTTTGGCTGTCAAAAAGCGAAGAACTGGTTCAAAATAGACACCGGCACCCAACTTTTCCAGTTCTTTCTTTGATGGAAAAGGGGTATCTGTGACTCTTTCTCAAGCCTTCTGAGGTGGGAGTGTCTCTGTTGTAAAGATGAATGAGATATAAATGATGGTATTTAAACTCCTGTGCAATGGCATCAGCACTGCTTAATTGAGCCAATAATTTACCATCATTCAGTGTTTGTGCACATTCATGTAGTCTGTCCTTCAGGTGTATTGTCATTTTCTGACGTAGGTCAGATTCAGGAGAGATGTTATCACAATGAAAGCAAACCTGATTATCTAGACGTTTCTGCATCATGGATCTGCAACGCTTTGTTTGGCCTTCATCGGTCTCACTACATTGAGCATCGGATTGTTGCTTCTGGGAATCATTTTATAGCCATCATGTTGAGAAACATGATGGGTAGGTGGTGATTGGAGGGGTTCCTATGTGTCCGTCCGACAAAGACAACATTTCATCCAATCAGTTGGCATCTTGGCTGACGGGATTTTCATTTGCCATTTTGGTGGTTTGTAGTCTGATTAAGGCCGAGGGGTTATCCTTTTACCACCTCAATCATAGACATAGTACACATTCAGGTATGGGATGCAACTAGGTTCGGAACACCTACACCTACACCTAGCTCGTTCATCCAGTGCCATTTAAGTCCTGTGTGATCTGTACACCTTCCAGGTAAGCATGCATAAACAAGTCATGTATTGCCCCGCTTACCCTTGGCTCGGCTCTCCCACGCTGGCACAACCTGTCAATTCAGGTGCGGCTATCTAACTACATCTATTACTGTCTAAATGACGAGGGGCTGTTAGACAGCATTTGGGACACTAAACTTAGCTATACTATTACAACTATTCAAGACACTGTGTAAGGAAAACTAGATCAGCTTGAACCCTATGCTAAGTTCCACAGCAGTGAAGTCACCAGTGTGCCCTGGTTGTGTAATGACGTTCACTCTATTAAACAAAACCTTCCATAACACATTAAATTGAGCTCTGACAGAAATGGTGGCCATCTTGAAAATGGTCGCCATCTAGAATTTGAGTGGCACACCATTTTCCATGAGTGCTCTTTGAAGAATATTTATACCAAATTTGTTGATAGCATCACCATTAGAAAAATTGATATAAGGATTCAAGAGAAATTATCGCCACCTTAAAAAAATGACCGCCATGTTAAATGTTTCCCAAAAAGTGACCCTTAGAGAGTATCTGTGTCAAATTTCATGCTTGTAAACCAATTTGAATGATTCTCTTTGTCACGAAATGTAAGGCTTTATGTTTCGTGGCATATTATTTGTGTATATAATATTATTTATACAGTGTTTGTATATGTGTTTTGTTAGGCACTGACCTCTGGGCACTGGAAGAGCGGCAGGCACTTGGTTACTCATTGCACATGTAGGTTGCACTAGCTAACGATCAACACCGGTGCGAAATTAGTAATCAAGATGCCTAATAAATCTTAGCATTCCGGAGGTTCGGCACGCATTATTGTGAGTTTTACCTCCTGTCAGAAGAGAGGCGATGTCGAGAGGAAATGTAAGACCTGTGCTGTGCATATACAGTGGGTACGGAAAGTATTCAGACCCCTTGAAATTTTTCACTCTTTGTCATTGCAGCCATTTGATAGAATCAAAAAAGTTCATTTTATTTCTCATTAATGTACACTCAGCACCCGAACTTTAGAGAAAAAAACAGAAATGTAGAAGTATTTGGAAATTTATTAAAAAAGAAAAACTGAAATATCACATGGTCATAAGTATTCAGACCCTTTGCTCAGTGTTGAGTAGAAGCACCCTTTTGAGCTAGTACAGCCATGAGTCTTCTTGGGAATGATGCAACAAGTCTTTCACATCTGGATTTGGGGATCCTCTGCCATTCTTCCTTGCTGATCCTTTCCAGTTCCATCAGGTTGGATGGTGAATGATGGTGGACAGCCATTTTCAGGTCTCTCCAAAGATGCTCAATTGGGTTTAGGTCAGGGCTCTGGCTGGGCCTGTCAAGAATGGTCACAGAGTGGTTCCAAAATCACTCCTTCGTTATTTTAGTGTGTGCTTAGGGTCATTGTCTTGTTGGAAGGTGAACCTTTGGCCCAGTCTGAGGTCCTGAGCACTTTGTATGAGGTTCTTCCAGGATATCTCTGTACTTGGCCGCATTCATCTTTCCTTCAATTGCAACCAGTCATCCTGTCCCTGCAGCTAAAAACAGCCCGATAACATGATGCTGCCACCACCATGTTTCACTGTTGGGATTGTATTGGGCAGGTGATGAGCAGTGCCTGGTTTTCTCCACACATACCACTTAGAATTAACACCAACATGTTCAATCTTGGACTCATCAGACCAGAGAATCTTATTTTTCATAGTCTGGTAGTCCTTCGTGTGTTCTTTGGCAAACTCTATGCAGGCTTTCATGTCTTGCACTGAGGAGAGGCTTCCGTCGAGCCACTCTGCCATAAATCCCTGACTGGTGGAGGGCTGTAGTGATAGTTGCATCTCTGGAGCTCAGCCACAGTGATCCTTGGGTTCTTCTTTACCTCTCTCACCAAGGCTCTTCTCCCACGATTGCTCAGTTTCGCTGGACGGCCAGGCCTAGGAAGAGTTCTGGTTGTCCAACACTTCTTCCATTTAAGGATTATGGAGGCCACTGTGCTCTTAGGAACATTGAGTGCTGCAGAAATTCTTTTGTAACCTTGGCCACATCTGTGCCTTGCCACAATTCTGTCTCTGAGCTCTTCTGGTAGTTCGACCTCATGATTCTCATTTGCTCTGACATGCACTGTGAGCTGTAAGGACTTTTAAATAGACAGGTGTGTGCCTTTCCTAATCAAGTCCAATCAGTGTAAACACAGCAGGACTACAATAAAGGAGTAGAATCAAGGATGATCAGAAGAAATGGACAGCATGTGAGTTAAATATGAGTGTCACAGCAAAGGGTCTGAATACCATGTGATATTTCAGTTTTTCTTTGTTAATAAATTTGCACAAATTTCTACATTTCGGTTTTTTCTGTCAGGATGGGGTGCTAAGTGTACATTCATGAGAAATAAAATGAACTTTTTTGATTTTATCAAATGGCTGCAATGAAACAAAGAGTGAAAATTTAAAAGGGGTCTGAATACTTTCCATACTCACTGTATATACACTCACATAAAGGATTATTAGGAACACCATACTAATACTGTGTTTGACCCCCTTTCACCTTCAGAACTGCCTACGTGGCATTGATTTAACAAGGTGCTGAAAGCATTCTTTAAAAATGTTGGCCCATATTGATAGGATAGCATCTTGCAGTTGATGGAGATTTGTGGGATGCACATCCAGGGCACGAAGATCCCGTTCCACCACATCCCAAAGATGCTGTATTGGGTTGAGATCTGGTGACTGTGGGGGCCATTTTAGTACAGTGTACTCATTGTCATGTTCAAGAAACCAATTTGAAATGATTCAAGCTTTGTGACATGGTGCATTATCCTGCTGGAAGTAGCCGTCAGAGGATGGGTACATGGTGGCCATAAAGGGATGGACATGGTCAGAAACAATGCTCAGGTAGGCCGTGGCATTTAAACGATGCCCAATTGGCACTAAGGGGCCTAAAGTGTACCAAGAAAACATCTCCCACACCATTACACCACCACCAGCCTGCACAGTGGTAACAAGGCATGATGGATTCATGTTCTCATTCTGTTCAACATTTTTACAGTCTTCAACTGTCCAATTTTGGTGAGCTCTTGCAAATTGTAGCCTCTTTTTCCTATTTGTAGTGGAGATGAGTGGTACCTGGTGGGGTTTTCTGCTGTTGTAGCCTATCCGCCTCAAGGTTGTGCATGTTGTGGCTTCACAAATACTTTGCTGCATACCTCAGTTGTAACGAGTGGTTATTTCAGTCAAAGTTGCCCTTCTATCAGCTTGAAGCAGTCGGCCCATTCTCCTCTGACCTCTAGCATCAACAAGGCATTTTCACCCACAGGACTGCCGCATACTGGATATTTTTCCCTTTTCACACAATTCTTTGTAAACCCTAGAAATGATTGTGCGTGAAAATCCCAGTAACTGAGCAGATTGTGAAATACTCAGACCGGCCCGTCTGGCACCAGCAATCATGCCACACTCGAAATTGCTTAAATCACCTTTCTTTCCCATTCTGACCTTCAGTTTGGAGTTCAGGAGATTGTCTTGACCAGGACCACACCCCTAAATGCATTGAAGCAACTGCCATGTGATTGGTTGAGTAGATAAATGCATTAATGAGAAATTGACCGGGTGTTCCTAATAATCCTTTAGGTGAGTGTATATGTTCTAAAGCTTTTGAAAGCTTATCACTAAAAGAGAAAGTAGTCTCCAAACAATTCTACAAATTGTACCTTTAATGAAAGCCCAAATGCTAACATTTACCTTTTCAGAAGTGTCAGAGCTTGAAACCCATTGAATGACCTTAGCTCTTAAAAGTGCTATGTAAATGCACTTAGTGACAACTGGTTATATAATGGTTTATTAAATACATTTGAAACTTGAATGTTTATGCCATGTACTACAAGCAATTGGGTTTCCAAGTTTTGTTTAAAAAAAATAAAAGCACTCTTTCCAGTCTGCTATGGAAATTTAAGTGCCTAGTTCCACTTTTAATTTTGCCGTGATAACATCGGTTGAGGGTGGGTTGACCATTTTGGAAATTTGTTTAACAGATTATAATTCTGCCTGATGTGGGGCAGATAGGTCTTACATTTTCCTCTCTAAGAAAGATGTTTTCTAACACTTTGTAATCTGTAGCAATTTTCTGATAAGGTGATGTATTTTTTTGCAAATGTATCACATTGTTTTGCTTTCAGATGTGTGCTATTTTTAATAAACTTTCCTGTCAGATTTCTCAAGACTGACAGGACATTAAATGGCATTTGCTTTTTATTTGTGTAATTATGAATTACATGGTGCATCATATTTCTTGCAGACATTTTACATTTTTTACATAGTAAATATGTGGAGGTGTTGTCAGATGAAAATTATCAGCTGTCGCTTAGTTTCAGTGAGAAAGTGGTCTGTGTTAAGACTTTGTTGAGTGTGCAAAGCATAAACACGCAAAGAAAGGGGGGTAGTCAGGACATTAAGTATTATTGCACATTAACAGTAGTGGTCATGTTCAATGAATAATGGATAGCTATTGGAAAATGAGAATAATAATATTGCACAGTATAGAGATTTTTTACTAGGCTATATTCCTAATGTAATGCCAAATGAACTACTCACTTTCTATCAAACCATGCCTCTAGAAACATGCAATGCAACCTTTTCTGCCAAGTGACAAATGTTAATTTTCAAGGTTTCATACATCATACAATTTTGGGCAGTGATGTAATTTGTGAAGAGTCTATTTAATCAATCAGAATCTGTTTTAAAACTTATATAATTGCAAAATAATTATGTTTACATAGCTTATATTATGATTGTCTAATCGCTTCCACTTTACAAGGTCACTTAAATGTCATTTCCATAATGCTAAACAAGGCTAGCAGATCAATTTTGAAATCCTTCTATTTCAAAGCGGCTTGCCGCGGCCCGCCGGCGGTTAGCCATGGACATCTCGCTAGAAACAGGAGTGACGTATTTGGCGGCAAACGCTTACTCCCCCCCGGTGGGATGCACTTATAGCTGACAGTTTAGGGCCGGCGGCAAAATGAAGCTGTGCCAATATTTTTTGCTATCTGGGTTGTTAAGTTATAGACGTGTAAAACCATTGTTGAAATATTATAGAGACCATCGGAATTCGAACAAGAGGCTAAACCATTTAACAAAGCTACAGTAGCTAGTGGCTCAGCAGACTTCGTTTTGACGTAAAAAATGAAATTAAAGTATTATAGAGACAATAGTAAAATAACTTGTTTTAGTTAATTGTGGGCACTAGAACACAATTATAGTTTGTTATGAATAATAGTTGCAATTTATACAGACATCATTAACCAAATACTGACAGTCTTTATCATTTATATTAAGGAATGATACAAAATTATTATATTATAATAGAAATACATTCATTTTAATGGCAGTCTCTTAAATAAATATATATATAGGGTTTGAACCTGCTATCTCTATCAATGTAAATTCTTCACATTGCTGGAAGTGCCTTAACCTGCTACACTACACTCACTGTGTGTTGAGTAGAGAAACTAGAAATCAAATAAACGTTGTTTATATGCACATACACAAACACAGACACGTTTGTTTATTGAATTTGAATGCAGGTAATGTCTTTCAAACTGATTTTTGTTGAGCTTCTCTTCAAAACGTGATTTATGTTTGAATAAAGTAATATGTCAAAGTTGCAAATGAGTATTGCACTTTAATGTCGGCCACATAGAATACCCAGTGTTTTCAGTGTAGATCTTTTTCAATGGTCTTAGTGCCATGGTCTCTAACGCCACTCTGCGGCGGTAATAGATCATTTAATGATAACTAAATGTACGTTTTGGTGACACGGTTTCAGAGTGAGAAATTTATCGCCTCAACATCTGTATGGGTGATTCATACATTTGCGTAATTTATGTATGCCAGGACACCTCTGTCATGTTTGTGTATTGGAACAAACCTGATCTCAACTTGTTTTCTATTTGTCCAGGCGAGCACCTCCGTTTGTGTCCTCAGGATTACACCTGCTGCTCCAGTCAGATGGAAGAGACCCTGGCCCACCAGAGTGAGACTGACTTCCTAACAGCTATTGAAGACACCAGCCAGTTCCTCCTCACCACTTTTACACAGAGGCACCGCAAGTTTGACGGTGAGCTGGACAATTGAACTCTTAATTAAACATTGACGTACACTCTGGCCACTTCATTAAATAAATCCATCTAGTAGCAAGATAGAATCCCATAATGCCTACAGAATCTTTAAGGTTTGACTTGTGCCCTTCTGCACACCTGTTTATAGAGTCTTTATTTGAGTCTTTATTTGCGCTTCTGTCAGCTTCAACAAGTCTGGCCATTCTCCTTGTTAAAGAGAGACATCAAATGTGTTTTTTATGAATTTGGTGCACTGTAAAAAACAATACAGTTGTTTTTATGGTAAAACACCGGCAGCTGTGGTTGCCAGTACTTTACCGTAATAAATACGGTAGAACATATTCCACTATTACGGTAAAATGATATTAGTACTGTTGAAGTTACAGATAAGTTCTGTATTTAATTCTATATTTTACCATAAATATACATAAAATATTATACATTACCGTAAAAATAGACATGTTTACCATTAAATAAGACAGTGATTTATATTGAATTTAGTCTGTAATATAAAATACAACTTTTATGTAACATTAATCTAATTCAAATAATGTAATAATCCACATACATTATCTCTCAAAAGTGAGTACACCCCTCACATTTTTGTAAATATTTGATTATATCTTTTCACATGACAACACTGAAAAAAATGACACTTTGCTACAATGTAAAACAGTGAGTGTACGCTTGTGTAAATTTGCTGTCACCTCAAAATACCTCAACACACAGCCATTAAGGTCTAATCCGCTGGCAACAAAAGTGAGTAAAAAAATGTGAGGGGTGTACTCATTTTGTGAGATACTGTATATTTTGTACTAAATGAGTAAGACTGAAATGATATCCAAGAATTGTGATATTTTATCACCCACAACCTGCTTTCAAAAGAACTGCAATCATGAAATACTAATTGACCATGACTAGCTAAACTACATTGACGGGTACACACTTCAGTAATGGTTGGAATAAAGATAACAACTTAGTGTTTTGATTAGGTTTGTAAAGATTTTTTTATTATTGTAATGTTTTAGTGTTTAGTCAGGAGTCAAACGCAGGAGACCACATAGCTGCAGGGCTTACTTATACACATAATGAAGCACATACACAAACAGCTTCTTCTCACATATGAGATGGATAACTAGCCAACAGGCACAATGCCTGGAGACTAAGCACTGTTTTCTTTTATATCAATAACTGCTGCGTTAAGCAGGGAAAATACCGTTCAACACGGAAAGAGGACACACATCTACAGGGAACAACGACTCACAAGAAACACTGGGAAAAGAGTTTAAATGCACAAGGTTAATCAAGACAACACAGGTGTGCATTCTGGAACAGTGAGCTCAGAGAACCGGGGAGTTCAAACCGCGAAGCTGATGCACTCCAGCAGGGGGAGAACCAGACCGTGGACTGGGAGTTGTTGTAACAGTACTCCCCCTGATGCGCTGCTCCAGTGGCGAGGCAAATTTGGTTCCGGGGACGACCATGAAGGCGTGGCGCAGGCTGGCCGGAACCCAACATACCGATTCTACATTGAATTACACCCTGGGCGAGACCCCCTTCAAGCCCCCCCCCCCCACTTGGTCCTCTGCAAACCAGCTCAGTCCGAATCCTGTCAGTCAGGGCCAGTTAGCAGGGTCGGTTGATGCACCCTCATCCTCAGCAGTGCGGCTCAGTGGGGGTTCAGCTCCAGGCATTTCTGTTGACAGCATATTGGCACATTACTCAAAGCACATGGCAGGGGGAACACATATGTCTGCTCAGAAATTATCAGAAATATTAAAATTACATTAAATTGCAGTTGTCCAGTTGTCTTGTAGCCTAGGCATTCCCCCTCCACACATTCTTTATCCATTTAGATATCACTGACTGCACTGTGAAGAAACATACAGGTAGCAAAGTTTTCCAAAATCTAAATAGCTAACCAAAAGTGATGATCACAAACCTTCAGTGGTGTTGCATGTTTAAGTTTAAGGTTTAAGGCCCTTGCACACTGAAAGTCTGAAATTTGCATTCGAATTGTTCGCATGTTAAAAAAAACTCACGTTAGGTCAATCATGCATGCACACTGCCTCCGAAACTTTCGTCCGTAATAAAAACAATTGGATCAGGTTCGATTTTCTGCGTTTTTTGCATCCATAGCCAGCATTTTGAGAGTTTTTTGTCAATTCAGAGCCACCATACAAGGGACTGACAAAATCCAGAATGCACATGTACACACACACACACACACACACACACACACACACACACACACACACACACACACACACACACACACACACAGTCACACACACAGTCACACACACAGTCACACAGTCACACACACAGTCTCACACACATTCACACACACACACATGGCCAGCAAAACCGCTGGGCAGACAGAGCAGCTGTATGCAGGTTATATTTTATAACCAAATAATCCATTATCAATTGAATTGGCGGCTCAATCACAGTAAACACCTTAATCGATCCGAAATGTCGATCTAATTGAAAGAAGAGGTTTATTCCTTTTCTAATCCGATCGAGAGAACATAAACACTTGATCGAATAAAAAAAACTGAACGGACTGCCAATGATGTGCGAACACGCTGTTCTTCCTGGAGCCTTGTCTTGTCTCCTAAACCAAGCATACAATACAACACCATTATTTTGTGTGTTATAATATTACATGTATACTTGTATGTATCTGGGGACTCCTTTATTATATAATGAGGTTAAACTCTCCTTTCTCAATCTCAGGATTGGATGGACCCAATATTTTCTATTTCTTTTTCTCTTTTTAAGAAGAGAGAGGGCAACAATCATCCTCACTGCTTGATGAATTCATTTTGTATTTTTAGCGTTTTTTTTCGCAAATGTTTAATAAATACGCATCGGACTCATTGTGCAAGGTTTCTGTGTGTGACGATATTTTAGGCTGACAAATATGAAAAAACGCATACGAAAATTTCGGACTCTGTGTGCAAGGGCCTTTAGAGTGCTATTCTAATGTATCTCTTTTACTACTCACCCCTATTCTAATGTATCTCTTTTACTACTCACCACTATTCTAACGTATCTCTTTTACCACTCACCTCCACATTCTACCTAATGTCCCTCACATATCCCTCTTACTGTCACCTGTATGTGTACAATAACTACCAATAGCAGTTTAGATGTATTCATGTTTTTTGGTTAATGTAAAAGCACATAGAAAGTGCACTGACCTGTATTTTGGAAAATTATAAAATTTATGGATTGAATGCAAGATAGCTAAAAATTGTCTAAACAGGTGTCTTACTATCCGTTTTATCACTCACCTCAGGATCCATCCACTGAAACTCACATCCATCTGACACTCCTGATTCTGGTTCAATCACACTTTGCATTAGTCAAATAATTCAGTCAGACACACACAGTGGCCATTCATGTAGTGCAGAATATGTACTGATGTATCTTACAGTTCAGTTTAATGATTAATAATGACTCCAGAAACATATCTTGTAGCAAATAAATGTCATTTCTTCCTCTTAATGATGATAACATTAGAGCTAGCCATTGCAAATGGATGACAATTATGTGTGTGTGGTACTGAAAGTACTTAGAGACTGTTTGTCAGTCTGTGTGATTGCTCACTGTTGCGTTCTCGCTGTCTCTGGTTCTGCTGGTATGATATGCTGTCTGTTGCTCACTCTGAGTTTAGGCGTGAGCTTTTTGTAAAATAGATATTGTATGTGAGAGAGCCTTGTTTGTTAGAGTGGCTAGGCCCTAGGTAGTGGGTTTGTTGTGTTTTAGTGCGGTCATTTGTACATAGTATTGTTGCATTATTTGTCATTGGATTAATTTTGGGTTTCTTTTGTTCACGAGGAGTGGGGAATAGTTTAGAGCTGCTCCGGAGTATACACCACCTGACCAGGGATACTCCCTTGTCTCAACCCACTAGTTAGACCTGGGCGGACCACCCGCTGTAAGTTTTGTTTAGGGTGCCTCATTCATGTGTCAGATTAGTTAGAGTGTTTAGTGTTTGGGATTTAGAGCAGGTTAGGGGTGGGGACGTTATATTGCTTTCTTTGCTTTGGTTCCGTCCAGCCTCCCCTTCTCCCAACCTATTTCTTTACTGTGGCAAATAAAGCCTTGTAATACATTAGTAACTGTGTATGTGTCCTTTTTACTTGCACCCACGACTCCATACCCCTTTTGCTTACCTCCTGGGGTCCTTGAGCAGTGGGGTGTCAGGTCCCCATCCTGCAGGAGGAAGATTGCAACAGCCAGGCTGTCCTCGAGTTCCAGCGGTGGGGGTGGGGGGGGTCTCCAGCACCCCAGTCTCATGGAGTGGGCCTGTGATCACCAGCTTGAGGAGGGAAACATGAAACAAGGGATTAATACGATAGTTAACAGGCAGTTGCAACCTATAGATGTCATACTCTAAAGTGACGTCGCTCATACTGCGTCAACAATCAGTGCATTTATTTGCCAATAAATGGTCTATACCCATCGCTAGGTAGTGCTAGACCAATTTAAAAAAACAACACTCCTAATGGGTGTGTTTTTACCATTGATGCATGAAGATTTCAGTTCTAATCCTGTTTTCTTGGGTCAGAGACTGTTATTAAATCAATGTAATTGTATTATTATACACAGTAGAAGTCTTTTCTTTTCTTAATTGTAATGTAGCTATTTGTACAGTACTCTATATCAAAGTACAGTTTCATTTTGTGGGACAAAAATGGGTAACGAACAACATTGTTTTTAAGTCATCATTTGACCTCCGCTCCCTCAAAACATAAGTTATTTTATTTTCACGGAAACCGATACGGTGTAGCGGTTAAAGTCGGATGCAACTACTGTACATTCGCATTGTAGAGACTTGGTGAGTTCTAATCCCTATGAAAGCATATCCTGTTTTTTTCAGTCTGATTAGAGGATGCATTCAAATTGTAAATTATAATCCTACCTAAACAGTGATTGGATTAACAGAAAAAGTTGAAATTAGGCAGGTGCATACATTTTATTGTATTTTATTATATTGGGCACCCTTGTCATTTTGTTGATTTGAATACCTGTAACTACCTAGCACTGATTTAATTGGAACACACAATTGTTTTAGTGAGCTCATTAAGCCTTGAACTTCATAGACATTCAAAGGTGCATCCAATCATGAGAAAATGTATTTAAGTTTTTCTTAAGAAGTTGCTGTGGACTGATGAAACAAAGATGTAGTTATTTGGTCATAACAAGGGGTGTTATGCATGGTGGCAAAAGATAACCATATTCCAAGACAAACACTTGCTACCCACAGTAGAATATGGAGTTCCATCATGCTGTGGGGCTGTGGCCAGTGCCGGTACTGGGAATCTTGTTGAGGGTGGAGGGTTGCATGGATTCCACTCAATATCAGCAGATACTTGAGAGTAATTTAGAGGAATCAGTCATAAAGTTGAAGTAATGCCGGGGATGGATATCTCAACAAGACAACGACGCAAAACACTGCTCAAAATCTACTCTGGCATTTATGCAGAGGAACAAGTACAATGTTCTGGAATGGCCATCCATGCATCTGTCTAATTTCGTTTTGATGCATATTGCACATTTTATTTAAAAGATCATTAATGAAATTGCTGATTCAAAAACCCAATTATTCATAAATGAAAATCATGGAAATTGTCAGCGGTGCCTAAACGTTTGCATACGACTGTAACTGTCTTACTCAAGCACAAAACAATGTATTGTTTAAACATTGCCTTTTCATATTGCCGTGCTGGGGATTTCTTCTAGTAAAATGTCAGGTACTAGTTAGATGCTGAAACTAGTAGTCCACCATTTATAGATTCTTGAGATCTGGATAAATGCCATCCAGGAATCTTATAATGTACATTTCATGTTTTCAGGTTAAGTAATGTCATTTCATTGTGCTTCTTAACATGTTTACCACATATTTGGAGTTTGACAGCACTGCTTATTAGCCTCTCTTTTCTTCCATTCTGGCCTCAGAGTTCTTCAGGGAGCTCATAGATCTGTCAGAGAAGTCGATGAATCAGATGTTCACAAAGACCTACGGGCGTCTCTTCACTCAGAATGCCAATGTCTTCCAGGAGTTGTTTGTGGAACTGCGGCGATACTACTCTGGTCAGTAGGCCCCAGACCTTGCTTTGTCTTTGTCTGTCTTTCCTGTTTATGTACTCACCTGGCAACAGGGGTTTGATCCCTTCCTCTATGTCTACTCTTAAGCCTTTATGTCTACTCTTAAGCCACTATGTCTACTCTTAAGCCACTATGTCTACTCTTAAGCCACTTTGTCTACTCTTAAGCCTTTATGTCTACTCTTAAGCCACTATGTCTACTCTTAAGCCACTATGTCTACTCTTAAGCCACCATGTCTAAACTTAAGCCACTATGTCTACTCTTAAGCCACTATGTCTACTCTTAAGCCTGTATGTCTACTCTTAAGCCACCATGTCTACTCTTAAGCCTCTATGTCTACGCCTATTTTCCATTGCCCATAACAACGAGCACCGCTCTGACACAGACTGTTCAAGTACAGTGTGGGTTGTGGTTCCACAACCAATCAGAGAATGGTTTGCGCATTGTAAGCTTTTGTGAGTGACAGCAGGAGAGAGAATCTGTGCAAATATATAACGTGTATAGCGAGAGGAAATAAATTGTATTCCTCAAATATGTACCAAAAATATAAATACAACAATTGGTAGAACAGCAATACCAGGCAAATTGTAAGTCTGTTTCAAACAACTGTTTGCATAGAGAAGTATTTCAGTTTAATAGGGGTGTAGTCTAGAATTTCGCTGGTGAGAAGCCTACTTCCTCTCACAAATGTGCTTATAAACCTATTTCTTGATATTTTAAGATAAAAACTGATAATGTTTCTCTACACAATGTAGTGTTTTGTTACACACAAGCAATGCCTAAAATTCATGACAGTTATGAAAGATGGACCTGTGATTGACCAGTGAATTTCTGTTAGAATGGGAAAGTAAGAAATAAAATGATTAAAATGATTTATTTTGAATCCTCAAGAAAATGTTTCAATTCAATTAAAGACACCAACAAACATTGGCTGTTGAATTTTTCAGTTTGTTACTCGACTGGTCCGCTTTATCCCGGAGGAGCACTAGATATTTTATCCTCCAATATAGACTGGTACGGTATGCTACCCAGCGGGAAGTTTGTAGATTGGTAAAACAACTGTGCCGTGATTGGTGCTGACTGGCACGGCATGGTGCTGTATTGGAAAATAGGCATTACATAGCTATTTCCCTAGCCTCCTAATGTTCTGACAATAAAAATAATCTAAATATCCCTAAAACAATATTTAAAAAAAGGGACAAACAGCTTGGCAGATGTAACTGTGGGGTGTTTTCATTAAGCTTTAAACTGTCTGAAACAAGGAGGGACTATTTAGATCGGTCCAATTAGAAATGCCTATGGACTTTTCCATCTCATGCACTAACAAACAAGTTTGACGTGTCCAGTCTGATAATTCTCTTTTTCTTCAAAGGGGGAAGTGTGAGCCTCACAGAGGTGCTCTCAGACTTCTGGTCCAGACTGGTAGAGCGAGTATTCTCTCTGGTGAACCCCCAGTACCAATTCAGTGAGGAATATCTGGAGTGTGTCAGCAAACATGCAGAACAGCTGCAACCCTTTGGGGATCTCCCCCGGAAATTACGCGTACAGGTAAGGCAGGATTTGTCCCATAGGGGCCAGTATGAAAATGTATGCACATATGTTGGATAAGAGGGCATGCTTAATGATTAAATATAAATGTGTGAACTACAAACTCAAGCTTAATTGACAGTACACCAAAATTACAAAATGGCATATTGATTTCCCCAAGACCATACACAAAACATAATCATTATAGTAATTTATCAGACCCATACTGTAGGTACAGGGACATCCCCTGCAGCTACTTAGGGTAAAGCGCCTTTCTCAAGGACACAACAGTTGGCAAGGTCGGGAATCAAACCGGCAACCTTTTGACTACAAGTCTTACTCCCTTACCACTGAGCCATCTGATGACACATTATTTGTAATTGTCCAAAGTCAAAGCATAATTACTAGAGACAATGTAGTAAGTATTAAAAATCTACACCGAACTCACAGATGAAGTTACAACAATACATAGGCAATAACTTGAAAATGATGACTGAGCTACAGTATATTCATATACAGTAGAGAAAATGTGGTAGACTACATTTTGCTGATCTCTGGGCTGACTTTCATTCAGGTGTCCAGGGCATTAATTGCAGCCAGAGCACTGGTTCAAGGCTTGGCCACAGGTCGTGACATTGTCAACAAAGCAGTTAAGGTACTGTATGCGTGTGTGTATAGGTGTATTACTATGCTTGAAGGGTAATGTACATGAAAACCTTTAATTTTTTTCTTTATTTTCCTTTTTAACAGAAACATGATTTTTTGCTTAGGTCATAACTCTGGTTATTGTTTTGAGTTTGCTGCAAATTTCATATTTTGGGGGGTTCGTACAAAATACGATGTTTTTGCTGCCTCTGTGTTTAAAAACTGATATCTCAATCTTGATGTAGTAGCACCCTAAAGCAGGTTCTTCTATGTCAAACTAGGGAGAGATCCTGTATAATGTACACTCTTTAGATGTGTGGGGTGAAAACTCCTCAAACGTTTCTATGGAAAAAGTGTAGGGAGTTTTATGGCATTAAACCAACGCCATAAGTTGCGCGTGCGCAGTACATGTCGCGCAAGCAACATCTGTTTGAGAGAGCGAACCACTAGAGTTGCAAGAGCAGAACTGTACTTGAGAGGAGAAACCTTGTGTCGTGCGGGCATCCGCTATATTGTCTTGTGTGGAAATTGCAATTAAGATAGATAGCTTTTACTATTAGGCTATTATTATTTTATTATTAGACTCAAGGTCCATTTAACCGAACATACAACACAATTCAAATTCAAAAAATTACAAACAAAGCTTGGGTTTTACTTTAGAAACAAGTTTTTTGTTTTTCTTTTAATGTAAGAAAGAGGTTAGTTTCTGCCACATTTTTGCCTGTACTTGATTACGGCGATGTGGTGTATCAATTTGCTTCTTCTCATCTTCTCTCTTCTTTGGATGCCATTTATCATAGCAGTTTAAGATTTATATCAGACTGTAAACCTTTAACTCATCATTGTATATTATATAACAGAGTAGCTTGGCCCTCTCTGTCCATTAGAAGGAAAATGCACTATTTTTAAATTGTTTATAAAACTTTTCTGGGGTTGTTGCCTTCTTCAAAAGAAAAATGTTATGAAATATTCGCTCCGGTCGGAAAATTGTTTTTCTCTTTCTGTTCCATTTGTAAGAACGGAACTGAGAAAAAGGGCTTTTATTTTTTTGCAGCTCCATTTGAATGGAATCTACTCCAAACTAAACTGAAATTACACACTCTGGTGTCTATGGAACAAGTGTTTTAACTTCATACTTGTTGTCTTGATCTGTACGTTTGTGATTGTAACTGCTGCCTATTCTTGGCCAGGACACTCCTGTGAAAGAGATTTTTAATCTCAGAGAGATTATCCTGGTTAAATAAAGGTCAAATAAAAAAAACTAAAAGTATTCCTCAAGCAAGACTGTATGTTTCTGTGATCCCACGAACTGACCATTGCCCACGCGTGAAAGTCTACTCTCATGCAAGTTTCCATTCCACTCGCAATGTCAGCTTTGGTCTCTTGAAATTATACACTGCTCAAAAAAATAAAGGGAATGCTAAAATAACACATCCTAGATCTGAATGAATGAACTAATCGTATGAAATACTTTCCTCTTTACATAGTTAAATGTGCTGACAACAAAATCACACAAAAATGATCAATGGAAATCAAATTTATGGATATAGAGTCACACTCAAAATCAAAGTGGAAAACCACACTACAGGCTTACCCAACTTTGTAATGTCCTTAAAACAAGTCAAAATGAGGCTCAGTAGTGTTTGTGGCCTCCACATGTCCGTATGACCTCCCTACATCACCTGGGCATGCTCCTGATGAGGTGGCGGATGGTCTCTTGAGGGATGTCCTCCCAGACCTGGACTAAAGCATCTGCTAACTCCTGGACAGTCTGTGGTGCAACGTTGCGTTCGTGGATGGAGCGAGACATGATATCCCAGATTCAGGTCTGGGGAACGGGCAGGCCAGTCCATAGCATTAAGGCCTTCCTCTTGCAGGAACTGCTGACATACTCCAGCCACATGAGGACTAGCATTGTCTTGCATTAGGAGGAACCCAGGGCCAACTGCACCAGCATATAGTCTCACAAGGTGTCTGAGGATCTCATCTCGGTACCTAATAGTAGTCAGGCTACCTCTGGTGAGCACATGGAGGGCTGTGCGGCCCCCCAAAGAAATGCCACCCCACACCATTACTGACCCACCGCCAAATCGGTCATGCTGGAGGATGTTGCAGGCAGCAGAACGTTCTCCACGGCATCTCCAGACTCTGTCACGTCTGTCACATGTGCTCAGTGTGAACCTCCTTTCATCTGTGAAGAGCACAGGTCACCAGTGGCGAATTTGCCAATCTTTGTGTTCCCTGGCAAATGCCAAACGTCCTGTAAGCACAACCCCCACCTGTGGACGTCGGGCCCTCATACCACCCTCATGGAGTCTGTTTCTGACCGTTTGAGTGGACACATGCACATTTTTGGCCTGCTGGAGGTAATTTTGCATGGCTCCAGCAGTGCTCCTCCTGCTTCTCCTTGCACAAAGGCAGAGGTAGCGGTCCTACTGCTGGGTTGTTGCCCTCCTAGGGCCTCCTCCCTGTCTCCTGATGTACTGGCCTGAAGTTTTGTGTGGAATGATTTCAGCCAAAACTGCAAGAAGAATTGTTTGGTTTACAAAGAAAAACACCCAGGCAACCTCAGGATACAGGTTGTTTCAAGGAGCACAATACGACGATACTCGAACATAAATTAGCTGCAAGGTCGAGTTGCCAGAAAAAAACCTTTACTGCGCCAGTGCCACAAAAAAAGCTTGGTTACAATATGCTCACAACACCTTGACACACCTCAAAGCTTCTGGCACACTGTAATTTGGAGTGACAAGACCAAAATGGAGCTTTATGGTCATAAGCACTATGCTTGGAGAGGGGTCAACAAGGCCTATAGTGGAAAGATTACCATCCTCACTGTGAAGCATGGTGGTGGCTCACTTATGTTTTGCGGGTGTATGAACTCTATAAAGGCACGGTGAACCTTGTGAAAATTGATGGCAAGATTAATGTTATTGAACAATACTGAGAACAATACTGAGAGACAATTTGAATTCTTCAGCACAAAAGCTGTGCATGGGACACTCTTGGACTTTCCAGCATGACATTGACCCTAAGCACAAGGCCAAGTTGACCCTCCAGTGTTTACAGCAGAAAAAGGTGAAGGTTCTGGAGTGGTCATTAGTTTCCTGAGCTTAATATCATCGAGCCACTCTGGGAGATCTCAAACATGCGGTTCATGTAAGATGACCAAAGACTTTACATGACTTGGAGGTATTTTGTCAAGACGAATGGGCAGCTAACCCACATGCAAGAATTTGGGGCCACATAGACAACTATCAGAAACAACTGCACACTGTCATTGTTGCTAAATTAGGCAGTACTGAGAACTGAGGGTATTCAGGGGTCATTTCAATTTTTTATTTGTTGCCATGCTTTCTATTTAAATTAAACATTTGAGCACAGCTGAACCTAATACTAAAAAACCATCAAGAGGTACATACCGGTACAAATATTAAAATATTTAGTTACAATTATTGGTACCCCTAGAAATTCTTCTGAATCAAATCAGGTGTCCTCCTATTGATATATTCAAGTTCAATTGAGTAAACAGGAAATATTTTATTTTTTAATATGAGACAAAAGGTCTGTTTTCTATCTGAGCCTTGTGTAAATTAGTTATGTGTAATGACTTGCTGTTTCAATGGGATATATATTAAATATGGAGTTAACACATCAAATATCCAATGTCATGTCTCCATGGAAAGGTTCAAAGAACATGAAGAACACACAAATGGTTTATTGACCTTAAATATCTAGGCAATGAATAAAAAAATAAATGGCTACATGCCTGAGAATACCCATCTCAGTAACCATTATATTATTTAAAGGTTAAAAGAAACATCTTTTTTTCTTAATGACCATACAAAGGGTGTAATCCTAAAATGAAATCCTAAAGGGAACTATTGTTATATTGTAGCTCCCGTAAGGGAGAATGACCTGACAACCTGCTCAAGGACTCCAGTAGTCAGTAAAAGAGGTATGGGGTGCAAATAAAGACACAGACACAGTTATACCGGTACAAAAGTCTTTTTCTTCAGCCATGGCAAATGAAATACTAATTTCGGGGAAGGAGCTAGACTGTACCAAATGAAAGAAATCCAAAAAAGTTCCCACCCCTAACCTGCACTCGCAACACAAAACACTGAAGCTAAACTGGCACACGAGTGAGGCGCCCTACAAAAATACAGGGAGCAGTCCACTAGATCTTCTGTTGTAGTGAGCGTAGACAATGACGTTAGACTACGAGTGCTGTAAGCCCAGGGTGTCTTGCCTAAACACTCCCATTTTCTTCCCCTTTCTCCCTGAAAAGACAAATTAAAACAAAGGTTAATGAAATGGACACTGATAATAACAATGATGATCAATAAATAATAATACAATGGGCACACTCAACAAAATACTAGTCACTACACACGAGCACCACTAACACTCTAATTAGGCCTAACAGTCACTCACACTAAGAACAAAGTTCTCACCACACAATCAAAGAACACCACTATATCCTAGTAAACCATAGCCAGAACCATGGCAACACAGCTCAAACACAGAGAGCTCAAGTACTGGAAGTACTGTACTAAACACTCATGTGGCTTCAAACACAATCACATCAATAGCCATAACCATAAAGATAACCAAACACAAAGCACAGACCCAAAAATAGCTCACGCATCAAAACCAGAGAGAAACTAACAGAGACAAAATGGCACATTATATAGAACAGAAGGGAGTGGTGAGACAGCTGTTGATGACCGGAACCAGGTGAACAGGATATAGGGAGGGAGGAGTAATCAATAGGGGATGATTTGGTAATGAAGAGCTAATGAGCACCATCTGTACAGAATTGACACACAACATGTAAAAACACTTACAGATAACAGGAATACAAAACCGAATACAGAGAACAGGAATACAAACACTCACAGAGAACAGGAATACAAACACTCACAGAGAACAGGAATACAAACACTCACAGAGAACAGGAATACAAAACCGAACACAGAGAACAGGAATACAAACACTCACAGAGAACAGGAATACAAACACTCACAGAGAACAGGAATACAAAACCGGGTAAATATCTAGAGAAGGTGGATAGTTATTGGCATATTGCTTTGATTTCCAACTTGTGTAAACTGATGGAATAAATGTTAGTGAAAAGGTTGATGATTTCCTGTAGATTAGAGGATTGATGAGTGGGGCGCAGAGTGGGTTCAGTAGGGGGGGGGTCTACTATGGATGTCTTGGTGGTGGTTAGCACGGAGATAGCCAAGACGCTAACAATGAAGGGGATTATGACTGTGGTGTACTTTGACATGGAGAAGGCGTATGACACTGGAGGGAGGGGGTCTTCATTAAGTTGAGTGCACTGGGTGTTAGGGGTAGAATGTATAACTGGATTATGGATTTCTTGTTTGATAGATACATACAGGTGAGGGTTGAGTCAGTATTGTCAGGGCTGTATGAGATGGTTAATGATACCCCACAGGGCAGTGTGATTAGCCCAGTGTTGTTCACGTTGATGATTGATGATGTGTTTCGGGATGTAGGGCAAGGAATGGGTGTGGCGCTTTATGCGGATGATGGGGCGTTATGGAAGAGAGGTAAGAATGAGAAGTTTGTGATGAAGAAGATGCAAGAGGCTGTGGGTGTGGTGGAGGACGGGTCCAAGACATGGGGTGTTAGGATGTCGGTGGCTAAATTTTGTTTCATGCTGTATTCTAGGCAGAAGGTGGGGGATTTTTTGGCTGCATATATATGGTCAGGAGTTGGAAAGAGTGTCAGAGTTTAACTATTTAGGGTTGTGGTTTGATGAGAGGTTTACTTGGAGGAGGCATGTGGAGTTGAGGTGTAGGAAGGTGTTGAACCTGATGAGGGCAGTGGCAGGGTTTGTTTGGGGGGCAGATAGGTGTTGAGATGTAATTCTAAATAATCATGTTAAAATACAGTTTAGAATGGTATAACTAGATGAGGGTGTTATACACCTAAGGTTTGAGTCCTTTTACAAGATTCTAAGACCTGTTAGGCTGTCTGAGTGCATACAGGGAGACAGATTCAAGGCCAAAATGTGACTTTGCAGAAACTCACTGTGATACTTGTTATTGTAGGGATATGAGCATGGGTTATTCCCTCTGAGGGGGGGGGGGTAGCTAAGTCACTATGACAACAGTTGACTGAGACAGAGAGATGCCATTAATGGATGTTCTCTTCCTATTATATTATAACATCAGAATAAGCGTATAGCTCTATTATATATTAGATGCTTATATTATCTATTATATGTAGAAGACTGTATTACCATTACAGATCTAATACATGTTTAATGCCATTCAGACTAACATGATGTTACATACAGGACAGGAGAAACAGATAAGGGTTACTGAGTTATATGAGAACAACATCTAGCAAGGCTATTTGATAAGATTCTAGACATAAGTTAAGGTGACCTGCTGAACTGCTCATGTGAGACAGTCACACGTCTGAGGAGATAAAGGGTCTTTTAGAAGGTATGTGAACAAAAAACCTAAGGCTATATAAGCCAACTCTAATTGTTATTTGGGGCTTCTTCCAAGCCCGACCTTCTGGTTCCTCGTCATGTGATGTCCCTGTTTTCAGACGAGATGTTACTTTATTTTAAATATTCTATGATCAACGTGCTGCCTGACTCCGGAATCATCATTTCAACCAGGGTTCTTTTTAGCTGCAGAATAATCATATACCTTGACATTTAAACTGTTATTTGTCATCTTTTAGTTTTAACGTAGGCAAACAATGTTGTGTATGTATCAGGCTCGGATTAGATCAGCGATAGATTATGGGTGTTTTATTTATGGAGCAGCGGCCAAAGAGGTGGTACAGCGACTAGACAGGTTACAATCGCGAGCACTGAGACTGTGTGGGGGCTATCAGGACTACACCTCTGGTGACATTGAGCTTGAGGCAGGACAATTTGGCGTTGACATATTGGACAAGGTTGAAGGTGTGTGCAGAAAGTCACACTGCGGTTGTAGTGACCAGCGGGTTTTGGGAGAGGGACACGGAAAGGCAGATGGTGTATGGGTGGATGATTAGGCAGAAAGTTGCAGATTATGGGCTGGGGGGGATTGCGATTGGCCTGGCGATTGCATTGGGGTCTATCCCACCTTGGCTGTTCCCGAATGGCAAGTCTGGGTTTGGGCATGATTGAGGAAAGGAGGGAGTGGGGCAAAGGGGATGTGAGTGTGTGTGTGGAAAGGTATATCAGCTATAGTTTTTAAGGGTGTATACAGATTGGTCTAAGGCAGCAACTGGTGGTAGGGTGGGATCAGGGGTGCATGTCCCTGAGTTCAATGTAAATGCGTGTCAAAGAGTGACAGATAATGTATCAGTGTATTACGGTACAGTTGGTGGCTGTGATTGTTGTTCTGAGATGGGAGGCGGATGTGGCACCAGGTCGGGTAGTGATCTGTTCAGACTCAGTGGCAGTGTTAAGTAGTGAAGAATGGTATGTCAGATGGGGAGGATTTGTTGGGTGAGTTGATGGGGATATTGCTGGGGTTGGAGAGACGGGGTGGTTGTGAGGTTTTGTTGGGTTCCCTCATGTTGGAGTGGAAGCAGAGATGGGCATAAATACTGTAATAGATTACTTTTCTGGGTTGGGCTGGGTTCAAAACTTTTGGGAAGTTCCTCAGTAAGACAAGTAAAAGAAGTTCTATAATTTTAGAATATTTCCCATTGCTTCAATTGAAGGTTTAAGTGTTTTAAAGATCACTGGTAAGTTATGAACTTCTTTTACCTGGTCATTAGGGTCTTACTGATGAACTTCCCAAACGTTGTGAACTCAGCCCAACCCAGAAAAGTAATCTATTACAGTATTTATGCCCATCTCTGAGTGGAAGGTAATATGGGGGCTGACTTGGTGTCAAAGAGGGCTGAGGTAGATGTTCGGGTATGATTGGAGTGCGGGGAGGTCAAGTCTTTGATACGGGCATCCGGGATTGAGGTATGGGAGACAGTGTGGTGAAGGTAGGAATGGTAGGTTTTTTCATAAAATACATACAGTGGGGCAAAAAGTATTTAGTCAGCCACCAATTGTGCAAGTTCTCCCACTTAAAAAGATGAGAGGCCTTTAATTTTCATCATAGGTACACTTCAACTATGAGAGACAAAACGAAAAAATCCAGAAAATCACATTGTAGGATTTTTTATGAATTTATTGGTAAATTATGGTGGAAAATAAGTATTTGGTCAATAACAAAAGTTCATCTCAAAACTTTGTTATATACCCTTTGTTGGCAATGACAGAGGTCAAACGTTTTCTGTAAGTCTTCACAAGGTTTACACATACTGTTGTTGGTATTTTGGCCCATTCCTCCATGCAGATCTCCTTTAGAGCAGTAATGTTTTGGGGCTGTCGCTGGGAAACATGGATTTTCAACTCCCTCCAAAGATTTTCTATCGGATTGAGATCTGGTGACTGGCTAGTCCACTCTAGGACCTTGAAATGCTTCTAACAAAGCCACTCCATTGCCTGGGTGGTGTGTTTGGGATCCTTGTCATGTTGAAAGACCCAGCCACGTTTCATCTACAATGCCCTTGCTGATGGAAGGAGGTTTTCACTTAAAATCTCATAATACATGGCCCCATTCATTCTTTCCTTTACACAGATCAGTTGTCCTTCACAGAAAAACAGGCCCAAAGCATGATGTTTCCATTCACATGCTTCACAGTAGGTATGGTGTTCTTTGGATGCAACTCAGCATTCTTTCTCCTCCAAACATGTCTAGTTGAGTTTTTACCAAAACGTTCAATTTTGGTTTCATCTGATCATATGACATTCTCCCAATCCTCTTCTGGATCATCCAAATGCTATCTAGCAAACCTCAGACGGGTCCGGACATGTACTGGCTTAAGCAGAGGGACACGTCTGGCACTGCAGGATTTGAGTACCTGGCGGCGTAGTGTGTTACTGATGGTAGCCTGTTTTACTGATGGTAGCCTTTGTTACTTTGGTCCCAGCTCTCTGCAGGTCATTCACTAGGTCCCCCTGTGTGGTTCTGGAATTGTTGCTCACCGTTCTTGTGATCATTTTGACCCCACCGGGTGAGGTCTTGCGTGGAGCCCCAGATCGAGGGAGATTATCAGTGGTCTTGAATGTCTTCCATTTTCTTATAATTGCTCCCCCAGTTGATTTCTTCACACCAAGCTGCTTACCTATTGCAGATTGAGGGCCCTATTTTAACGATCTGAAACGCAAATATCAGACGCGAAACGCAAGTGATATTGTGGGAGGGTCCCGGGCGCTGTTGCTATTTTACCGGCGGGACAAATTATTCTTGCGCCCGACGCATATATAAAATGGGTAGGTCTAAAGTAGCTTCATTAGTCATAGGTGTGGTTTGGGCGTAACGTGCAATAAACCAATCAGATCGTCATCTCACATTCCCTTTAAGAGCAGGCGCGCTTGTTCCATGGCGGATTGCTATTATAACGGCGATTTTCTATAGATTTTTTTTTTTTTACAAAATGTGAAAAAGAAATGTCACAAGACATAGCCTACTTTCCTATGTTTTGGACTCACTCTCACTGAATCACAAGGTTATGAATGCATGGTAATATTTTTGCAATGTAGTCTAACATTAGACCGAGATAACTCTTCTGTCAAATAAGCTTTCCACTCCCGTTCTGCATTTCTGGGCATTTAAGTGGCTGGCATGCATTTCAACATCACGTCTCCTGAAGTCCTCTAATATTTCCTAATTAATGTCATCAACACATCCATGATTCATGGAAATGTTATGTAAAATACAACAAGCCACAAAGAATGCTGCGACTTGAGTAGTGTACCTGTCCTATCCAAACACCTGACGCGCATTTTCAGTGTGCCAAATGTTCATTCAATTAGGCTACACTGCGTGTTTGTGTGTGTTTTTGATTAAACAGCATTTTACGCACTTGCTGTCATCATAAATTGTGTCATCATTAACATGTCTTTAACCGATAGCTGTTGTCCCCTTCACAGCCACCTATCCAAGGGGGGATTCCTCATGGCAAAGTTGCCATAAATGAGTCGTGGTTTGAGCCTGAGTAATTCTGAGTAAAGACATAGGTGATTTTACTATTAGCATCGCAAATTACGTGTGTATACTTGTTGATTGAATGGGTTACTTTGAGGTTGATGTATATCAGTGCAAATAATTCATTCTGAATAATTTGAGTAAATATGTACACTAGATGTATACATATTTTTCACATTTTTGGACACCACAATGACTTCTTCGTGTGGTAATATTTTTCCTTCTTATTATGTATTGCAATAATAAAGAACTGCTACATTTGTGTAGATGAGAGGAACAAAGTGTATGCGCATTGTGCACACGCTACATTATGGTTAAGCATGCGCCCTTAAAATAGAATATGAATAACACGCCACTGACTTTAAACCAGGTTTTTCCTGGTCAGTGGCGGAATTGTTTGGGGACTGCAAGATAGCACCAGGGAACATTTGCGCTGGAACACGCCTCTTCTTTTCGCTGAACCGCCCAACGAACGCAAGTTCATTCCCTAATTTACAGACGCGCGTCTGTGGAGGGAAACGTCTTATATGCGTCGGGTGTAAGATAGGAATGATACATGCGTTTGTGTAAAAAGTCAATTGCGCTGGGTGTAAGATAGGGCCCTCAGTCTTCCCAGCCTGGTGCAGGTCTAAAATTTTGTTTCTGGTGTCCTTTGACAGCTCTTTGGTCTTGGCCATAGTGGAGTTTGGAGTGTGACTGTTTGAGGTTGTGGACAGGTGTCTTTTATACTGATAACAAGTTCAAATAGGTGCCATTAATACAGGTAATGAGTGGAGGACAGAGGAGCCTCTTAAAAAAGAAGTTACTAGGTTGGTGAGAGACAGAAATCTTGCTTATTTGTAGTTGACCAAATACTTATTTTCCAACATAATTTACCAATATATTCATAAAAAATCCTATAATGTGATTTTCTGGATTTTTTTTCTCATTTTGTCTCTCATAGTTGAAGTGTACCTATGCTGAAAATTACAGGCCTCTCTCATCTTTTTAAGTGGGAGAACTTGCACAATTGGTGGCTGACTAAATACTTTTTTGCCCCACTGTAGGTGAGTGAATGAGGAGATGGGACTGGTAGGGTGTAGGAGAGAGGTGTTATGGAGTAGGATGAGTAGTTTGTGTGAGGTTTGTGTGGTTAGTGTATGCAGAGGCGCGGGAAGTTGGTTTGCTGTTAGCAAACTGCGATGACAATTATATGGTAGCTTATATATATATATATATATATATCACTTGTTGTTTTTCTTCTGTTCCACAACATTTTGTGTGTCATGTCTGGGATGTAGGATGAAGAGAGGGATAATTATAGTAATTCATTAATACAGTGTGTATTGGCCAATCAGAATTGTCTTGATGCAAATCCCATGATTACAATTCAGCCTATGCAGCACGCACACTCACGGCCCGGGCCCACACACAAGTTGCACAACTAATACTATATCAGCGCTACTAGCTAGCAATGTCTCAAAAGATTTTTTTCAATCCAACCCCAAACACCTGAGGACTAGCGAGATTTCTCCAACTGGAGAGTGAGTTTTTAAAAGGAGACAGAGGTGGAGTGGTCTGCAGAATACAGAATACTATAGTTAGACTCTACCCCCCATGCCAGCACTCCCGCGCCTGCACCCCCTGCTGAAAATGACTTCCCGTGCGCTGAGTGTATGGTGTTAGAAACAGTGGAGCATGTACTGTTTTTCTAGTAAAGGTATGATGCGGATAGGGAGATATTTTATAATAAGGTTAGAGAAGCTGGGACCTGGTGGGGTGCTTGAGGATGGAAGAGGGAAGGAGGTAGTGCTAAAGGCATTATTTATTTTTATTAGGAACACAAGGCTTTATAAAAGGATATAGTAGGGAGGCTGTTCCCGGCTTCACACTCCAGTGCAGTAGGCTGTGGTATATGTACCAGGGTTTCCCCCAGATAATGTGTTAGTTAAGGTGGTCAGGTTCGATTTGTCCACGGGGGGGTGCAAAAAAACATTATTGAAATGCGCAACAGTGATTAAATTCAATGTTTATTGCTGCAATTACACTAAAATACCACCGGATGGCCAGACCCATATCACCCATCACATTTATTTTTTTGGGACTGCGCAGTTAAGGCGGCAATCGGATCTTGTCTAGGCGGCCTCCTTGACAGCAAAGTGCTGCAGGAAACCCTGTGTACCTTTAGTTGGATAGAATCTGCCAAACAAAATGAAGGAATGAATGAATGAAGAAGAACAGGAACAAAGACCACAGCACAGAATAACATAGCTACACTTATATTGGGGGACGTAACGCTATACATTTTCATCCTTATCAAGACAAACTTTAATTGAAACCATACAACCCCGAAGATTTTAGTTGTTTTTCAAAAAGCTTGTGTGGGTTTCAGGGTTAGGGGTTAAGGTTATGAATAGGTTACGGTGGAGTTCAACGTTGTGTTTGTGGTGTGACGTGTATGTGCAACAGTTTAGCAGTACTCATTCCTGCTCCTGCGAGCCGCAATTCCATAGGTTTTTGTTCCTAACCAAATTTGGCACAGGTGACGCTAATCATTACTAGGATGCAGTGCTGGGGTGGGTAATCGGGAGAACCGGGAGAGTTCCCGGTGGGCCGCTGGTTGTTGGGCCGGTAAGGTGGTTCGTGAAAAACTATTTTATAATCGCTATACTTGTTGCAATTCGGACTGGGCCACCTGCCTGCAGATGTGAGGTAGTGCGGCCCACTCTTCGAGCGCACCTCTCATTCAAGTCACACACAAACACAAGAGCTGCTACGCACCCACAGTCCACATCAAACGAGCCTTCAAAATAGAATTGGTCACCAGACCAGGAATTTCACTTAATATTTAATAAACTAAGTGGGTAAACGATAATTATGTTAATAATGTTTATCTAAATTATAATCGCACCAACCTCTTTGCCAAAGAGGAATCACGAATGTTTACTCTCTGCGCGTGATTAATTTACCGGTAATCTGTTCTCCGAGTGCGCGTGACGGCAGAGAGACGAAGCAGAGACTGCAGTATATTAGCTAACTCCTGCGCTTATTTTAGAAATAGAAAAACTCTTCCAAATCAAAGCAGACTGTTGGAAAATGAGTTTTCAAAACGGTAAAGTAAATAGTTGCTGATATTTCAGTCAGGTGTCTATCTAGCTCTAGTCAGTCAGTAGTTAGACAGCATGCAAGAGCTCTGGTTATGTACTGTAGGCTACTGCAAA
>JACXGM010007476.1:0-30596 GCA_016801145.1 Umbra pygmaea
TGTACTGGTCTCTACGGTCTCTACTGGTCTTCACTGGTCTCTATGGTCTCTACTGGTCTTCTCTGATATCTACTGATCTGTACTGGTCTCTACTGGTCTTTACTGATATCTACTGATCTGTAATGGTCTCTACTGGTCTTTACTGATATCTACTGATCTGTACTGGTCTCTACGGTGTCTACTGGTCTTCACTGATATCATATCTGCTGATCTGTACTGGTCTCTATGGTCTCTACTGGTCTTCACTGGTCTCTATGGTCTCTACTGGTCTTCTCTGATATCTACTGATCTGTACTGGTCTCTACCGGTCTTTACTGATATGTACTGATCTGTACTGGTCTCTATAGCCTCTACTGGTCTTTACTGTTATCTAATGATCTATGCTGTAAGAAGCTAATTATACTACTAGTGGCGGCAAGAACACTTCACACAATTTCCCCAGAAATTGTACCAATTCTAGTTATTATTGTTATTCCACTAATTATTGACTAAGTTAACACCAGGGACGGACTGGCCATCAGAAGGGTCGTGAATTTTCCCGAATGGCCGGTCCATTCCGGGCAGAATGGGCCGTCATATTTTTACTTTGACGGCCGGTCGGCCAGTTATAGTCCTGGACGTATTAAAACAGGTGACAGTAGGCTGAAATGGACTGTCTGTTGCATCCGCAGGAGCGCAAAACTGCGCTCTGGCCCGGCCGTCAAATCGAGAAAGAGAGAGTTCCTCTATATTTCGATGAGGCCGAATTTTCGTCCCAGTCCATCCCTGATTAACACATTAGTGTGTTGTTTAAAAATGAATATGAACTTATTTTCTTTGCAATATTTGAGATCTTTTTAGTTATTTCAACCAGTTGTAAGTTCTTGCAAATAAATACTCTGAATGACAATATTTTAGGGTGGAATTTTGAGAAATGTTTTCACAGTTGTGAGGGGATAACCTATCCACGGGGGTTTGTCTCCACCCTGTGGCAAGGCATGGACATTAGATACAATAAGATTCCATTGCACCTGTTTTTGTTTCATTTGTCTGATTGTGCACAGCTTTCCCTTGTTTGTAATTAGTGTGTATATATCTGTTTACCTCTGCTCCCCTGTCTTTGGCCTTCATTGGTGGCCATGAGCCAGTGTATGCTGTGTGTCAGGAAGTACTATAATACATTTGTGTCTCTATTGCCTTGCTAGATGCTATTTATTATTTTCTGGGTTTACTGTTGCCCAGCGATCATATTGATTTGCCAGACTCAGATTCACTTGCTCTGAATAAAAAAAGCAAGCAACCACCTGCACTGTCCTTCTGCTTAACCACACATCCATTACACCGTAATTATTTTATTTTATTCAATTAACAAAATTAAATCATTTTACCCAAACATATACCTATCAACAGTAAAACCAGAAATACTGATGATTTTGCAGTGGTCTCTTAATATTTTCCAGAGCTGTACAGTGCCTTGCCAAAGTATTCAAGCACCTGACCAATTGTCTCATATTACAGAATTACATATTTTATGTTAAAATGTACAGTGGGCTCCAAAATTACTGGCACCCCTGACTGGCAATGAACAAACAATACTGTAAAAACTAAATTCAATACAATTATAGAGAAAACTCAAAATACTGTACCAAAGTGTGAAAAATACTGCACTTTATTAATGTATCAATGGAAACAACAATAATTATTTATTGATTAAATAAAGTCAATGTCTCCAAATCAAGGTTTCACAATCAATAGCACCCTTAAAGATTATTGTAAATAACATCTACCAAAATTAAACCAGAAATGAAATTCCTCTTATTTGAATTAATCTCTTATTTGAATTAAGACTTAAGGAACTATACTGAGCAATTAAATCTCTTCCTGTTCCACAAGGGTATATAAATTATGTAACACGCATGCAATATCCCTTTGTCATCCAACACCATGAAGAAAAAACAACAACTGGCAGTTCAAAATAGACAGATGGTTGTTGACATTCATAAATCTGGTAATGGCTACAAGAAAATCCACAAACAATTGAATATATCACTGAGCAGTCCGGGCAATTATACAAAAATTAAAAAAATATGTGTCACGATGGCCAAGGATGTCGTAACAACTCACCTGATGGCGATGAACTATTTGTTGTGTGTTATTATTTCAACTGTTCATGTATGTGTTTTGTTTAGGCGCTGACCTCTGGGTGCTGGAAGAGCGGTAGGCACTTGGTTACTCATTGCGCATGATGGTGAACTGGCTGACTATCCACACTGGTGCGTAATGAGTAATCAAGATGCCTATTTAATCCCAGCGTTCCGGAGGTTCGGCACGTGTTATTGTGAACTTGTCCCTGTCAGGAGAGAAGACGTTTTTGCCATGTTTCAGTGCGGAGTTTGTAATTCATTGTAAGATGATCATTATTGATTGAGTCTTCACCTCATTATGTGTCATACATAATGAAATGTGTATAGTTGAACCAGGCGTATGCTCTGTATGTTATTCGTGTCTGTGCCACGGTAAGAGCACAGTATAATATATATCCGTTGTGAAGTTCCTGTTTACCGTTGTTTTGCAGTGCTCCTGTGTAAATGGCTTTTATGTCTATGGTTCATTAAACAACTTGAACGCTCCTCCCGCATCTGGTCTCCAATCTCTCCAACACCACAACTACATCTGTGACAAAAAGGAACAGTTGAAAACCTCATGGGCAGAGGAAGCATATGCATTTTGCCCCCCAAGATAGGGAGGAGGATGGAGAGAAGCAACAAAATCCACAAGAATCACTTTGACATCATTGCAGGCCTTGGTGTTGTACTGTTTGGCGTACACTGTGTGCACAATTATTAGACACATTTTATTATTGAGGATACATTTCATTATTGAACAACTACAGTGCTCTCGGTCAATCCAAAATGTAAATACACCTCAAACCTGAATAGTTAAGAAAGTAAAAGTGAGGTCTTGGCTTTCTTTGGAGAATACAGTATCTATGTGAGCACAATTTCTTGGCAACGATAAGTTTGCAGAATAATTATGCAACTAAATTAAAAACTTCCCATCTCACTTGTTGACTTTCATCTGTTAAAGTGAGAATAATAAACAAACACCTAAAAATTTACAAATAAACATTTCTGACATATGCAGCAACCACAGCCTTCCAGTGTTCAGAGAGGTGTACTGTTTTCCTTCACCGTAAATCAACCGTTTAAGAAGGGACCACAAGTTCTTAATAGGGTTTAGGTCAGTTGAGGAAAGGGGCAATGTCATTATTCTTTCATCTTTAAGGCATTTACTGGCTAGCCACGCAGTGGATTACTTCGATGCATGCGATGCAGCATTGTCCTGTATAAAAATCATGGTCTTCTTGAAAGATGCCAACTTTCCTGTACCACTGCTTGAAGAAAGTGTCTTCTAAAAACTGGCAGTAGGTTTGAGAGTTGAGTTTGAGTCCATCTTCAACCCAAAATGGTAGATAATCTTTAATAATTCCAGCCCATACCTGTACCACACCTCTACCTTGCTGGCATCTGAGTCAAAGTGGAGCTCTGTGCCCGTTACTGATCCAGCCACGGGCCCATCCATCTGGTCCATCAAGAGTCAATCTCATCAGTCCATAAAACCTTTGAAAAATCTGTCTTCAGATATTTCTTGGCCCAGTCTTGACGTTTCAACTTGTGTCTTGTTCAGTGGTGGTCGGGTTTCAGCCTCCCGTACCTTGGCCATGTCTCTGACCACTGAAAACATTGTACTTCTGGTAACTCCAGGTAGGTTGCAGTTCTGGAATATGACACAACAGGAGGATAATGGGTTCCTGGTAGCTTCACGTTTGAGTCTTTTCAAATCTTTGTCAATTAATTTGCGTCTTTTTTTCTTAATACCTTTCTTGAAACCCTGTTGACTATTTGCAACAAAACGTTTGATGGTTCTGTAATCATGCCCCAATATTATAGCAATTTCAAGATTGCTGCATCCCTCTGAAAGACTTTTTAAAATGTTTGACTTTTCTGAGTCATGGCCCATTTTGCCAGAGTAACAGAAGATGCCTAATAATTATGCACACCTTGATATAGGGTGTTGATCTCCTAATGCCACACCCTCTGTCATTACACAAATACATATAAACTGATATGCTTAAATCCAATAAGCATTCCAGGTTATACATCTTGGAGTTTGAACATATGCATAAAAATGATGATATGGTCAAAATACTGACTTGCCTAATAATTGTGCACACAGTGGTAGAAACAAAGATGCATACAAGGAGAAGCACCTCATACCCACAGTGAAATATGATGGTGGGTCAGTGATGTTTTGGGGCTGTTTTAATTCCAGAGGTCCAGGGACACTGGTCAAGATTGATGGCATAATGAAAACCACCAAGTATCAGGCAATTTTGGCTGACAATCTGGTTGCCTCTGCTAGAAGGCTGGGACTTGGCCATAGATCCAACTCAAGATCCACACAGAACTAGTAATGTGACAACATAATCAATGTTCTGCCCTGGCAATCTCAGTCGCCGGACCTAAATCTAATCGAAAACCTGTGGGCTGAGTTGAAGAGGGGAGTTGATATGCGCAAACCCAAGAATGTGAAGGATCTTAAAAGGATCTGCATAGAGGAATATTCCAAAATCCCTCCAAATGTGATCCTTAACCTTGTTTCTATACAACTCTGTTGTTACTGACACTCAATTTTTGATTTTCATAGTGTTATTTGTTTTGTTTGTTTTGGTGTTGGTGTGTATTTGTAAGAAGAAAAACAATAAAATATGTTGTCATGATGGCCAGGGCTGGACAGGGCTGTCGTGGCAGCTAACCTATGGTGTGGACAAGTTGTTATGTGTATTGTGTGAAATGTGTTTGTGTTCTGTTTAGACGCCGACCTCTAGGCGCTGGAAGAGTGGTAGGCACTTGGTTACTCATTGTGCATGAATGGTGCACTGGCTAACTATCCACACCGGTGTTTAATGTGTAATCAAGATGCCTATTTAATCCCGGAGGTTCGGCACGTGTTATTTGAGATTCGTCCCTGTCATGTGTTGGAGTCCTGCTACGATGCTCTGTCGGACCTAAATATGCTCTCTACTAATTGTGCCTTCTCCACTAATAGTAGTAGGTAGAGTGTTTAGTATGTTTGAGTCAGGCGTACGCTCTATTCTTAGCACCCGAGTTTGATGCCACTTCAGAGCATCGTAGTTAAGAATTATTGTTGTGCAGCCGACATACAGGTCTGTTAGTAGTGTTTAGTACTCCAGGAATACTCTGTGTTCGAAGAAACATCTAGAACACACCTCCCTGCCATCTCTCCAACACCATACAACATCAACAACGCCACAACACCTGCGGTTGTTACACATGCATAAGAATTCAACACCTGTCCTATTGAAGCTCCCAGGTTACAGAGATAAAGTACCTTTACATTCATTTGTTCTGTCGGGTCGAAATTCACAGATTTTGTTTTTAAATATATGTATTTGTTTTTAGTAAACACAAGAACAACACAACAATATAACCAATTTCTGAAAATACCGGTACACTATTATTTTGTCTATAATATGCTTTGCTTGCTTGTTAAATATTGGGAAATGTTGATTTTGCTATGCAAATACTGTCTTTATTTTGTAGTAGCCTACTTTTGCTACCTGATGGAGCTTGAGAAGTCCTGCAAAGGGAGAGAAAAATGGGAGAAACTGCCCAAAAATTGGTGTGCCAAGCTTGTAGCATCATACGCAAAAATGTAATTGCTGGCAAAGGTGCTTCAACAAAGTATTGAGCAGAGACTGAGAATACTTTTACTGTATGTAAATGTGCTTTTTTCATTTTTACAACATTTGCTAAGATTTCAAACACAATTATTTCACAATTATTGAAATATTGTCATTATGGGGTATTGTTTGTAGGGGGTATTAATGGATTCATTATAGGGTATTAATGAATTTAATCCATTAAGGGTGTAGGGTGTAACATAACAAAATATGGAGAAAGTGAAGAGCTGAATAATTTCTGGATGCAGTGTATAACCCAGTGACCTTGAATATCTCAGTGAACATAGTGAGTTTAATTATCAGGCTCACACCACAAATGTCTGTCCCTCAAAAACCTCAGCACTCAAAAAAAAGTGAACCCATTGAGAGGCCAACAAACACTTTGAGAGTAAAGCACCATCACATAAGACTGAAACAGCTGTGATGCCAGAAAACATTTTGTGGTCAGATGAGACCAAGTAGAGCTTTTTGTTCAAAATACAAATCTATATGTGTCTCTAATTTGAGCAAAATCCTGCAGGAACAAGACCCACCACCTGTCATATTTGACCAGATTCTGGTCAGATCGGTCCCTCCTTCGCATAATTTGGCTTTTTCCATCACTGTTTGCCCGCTCTTTAGACATTCCAGGAAAAATTATAATAGTTCAGTCCTATTCTTCCTCACTATTTCTTTTGTCCACCAATATAAGCTGTCATTTATGCAAAGTGCGTAATTATCAACAATTATTTTCCAGATTTGTTGTCTTCTTTCAATGGTGTCAGCAAATGAGTAGGCTAACTTATCTTGAAACAAACACTGGTGATCTGTTGGAAAACTAAGGTATACATGTTTTTCTGTATACACATAATTATCATTACTACTTTTGAGTTTCATTACTATCTTGGGAGAATGTAATGAACAAAGATCTCGGTTGAATCATCCATGGGTTGAATCCAAGCGCTGGTTTTTTCATGAATGGGTCATGGCTAGAAGTGATACAGCTCATGTCAAAATGTTGTCAAACTCTCACACCAGACGTAGACTTTCTGCCCACAATAGTAGCTAGCCAGTTAGACTTTTCATCCAACAGCCTAGCTAATCCCACAGATCTGTTCAAGGAGATGCGAAGCTGTCAAAAAAGCAGAATTAGAGAGGGGATTGTGGGAAGGGAAGAAAATCGGGAAAAATCACAAAAAATAAATAAAAGGATCAAAGGATAAACGTAGCTTTACGCAATGTGGAATTGCAGTGTTGAGTTGGTACAGCCTACCATCTGAGCATGATTTACCATTTGAAAATGCTTTTTGGCCTCTAGAAAGGTCACACTTTGACCTATAGTGAAGTGCCCTGTGGTTTTGGACTCAGAAGACCCATGGCTACAACATGGATGAAATCCAACATCCTGGGTCATTGAATTTTACGTTTTATTAAATATTTATCCCTAAAAACTAAAGAACATATGTATTTATTGTTGTTTTTTACATGTAAAAGCATGTTATCTATAATGAATAAGGCATTTTATTGCTTATTGTCAAGCCCCCAGGGGTCCTGGACCAGTGTGCAATGTTTTGAGGCCATACAATCAAGTCAACATCAAAATGCTGCACTGATTTGTAACTAGGTTTCTATATGTTTTTAAAACCTAGCTAAATTCCAACTCCCAAAATTGTTGTTTTATGCAGGATAATGTCCTACATCATTGTACATTTGTTATTTTGTCTTATTATTTACTTCCTACTTCCTGTCTGTGATATTTTTTGTCAAAAAGAAAGACCATCGTCGGCTTTGAGGCACGATATCTCTGGCTCTGATGCACCCACAGAGATGAGCCACCACTCATTATTTGTGTCTAGGTCTCCCCTTTCCAACGGTACCATGGTTAAGTTGCATGTAAGGTTCATCAGCTAAACGATAATCAATTGACTAAGGAGGGTTAAGATCTGATTGTGGTCGTCTAATTTGCCGTTACGTATGCAGACATCTTGGTTGCGGGTGTGACGATTTTAGACGAGAGGGAGGAGTAATCTAGCTAGCTAACTGATATTAATTGGGATGCTAACAAAAAACAGTATTAAAACATAATGTAAAACAAAATGTAAAGTTACTTACCGGTTAAAGTGAAATGCCAACTCCTTTGAGTGTCTTGTCATACAACCGGACGCCATAACCACGCCCTAAACGCCCCTTTGCTTTATCGCCGATTTTAAAATCAACGAGACCATAATTTAAAAAAGGAACACCATAATAAATTGCAGTTGGCTTAAATCTAGTGATTGAGGCCATATACTCATTATGAAAATGTTTACTGAGGTAATAATCAAGAGAGACATGTCTCTCATTCTCAAAGACTGTTACAGAAACCGAGCTCTTTTGCAACCAAAAGTATCGCCCCCAGCTGGAATTCAGATAGAATGCAGGTTTAAGGCACTTCGTCATTTGCGTCAATTTGCCAAACCGGATGCTTACCCTGGGGTTTCAGATTAGCCTAAAGGAAACAAATACTCAGGAAGAGTTAGCTAGCTTGGGAGCACATGCTAGGTATTGATAAGCATATATTTTCCATAAATTACGGTAAAGTAAAAATATATTCATATATATGCAGGGGCGCAGATGGCTCAGTGGGTAGGGAGTCAGACTTAGTCAGAAGGTTGCCAGTTCGATTCCCGACTGAGCCAAATGCAGTTGTGTACTTGGGCAAGACACTTTACCCTAATTGCTCCCAGGTCGTTGCTATAAATAAGAAATTGTTCTTGGTCAACTTACCTGGTTAAATAAAGGTTAAATTAAAAATTAAATATTTTTTCAAATAATTTTTTGGAACAGGGATGACACCTTGAGGTTGATGAATGCAGCCACTCAATAATTTCTGTGAGAATATACAAAAATGAAATGAGGTTACTTACTTGTTGCCTGGCCATGGTCCAGAAAATGTATTGATGATGCAACTTCCTGTTAATATCTGATTTATCGAATGTTCCATTTTTTATTAAGCAGTCATAATGTTTGGGTAACAGAGTTGCATGTAAGCTGTGGGACATGGATTTTAATAAATGCTATAAATTAATATAAATATATCACTTGTAAATGTTCAAATACATATAACTATAAACACTATATTACAATTGGTGTAGTAATTGCTCCATTATATTTGTTTTTAATGCACAGTTAGGAAAGCCTTAAATAGTCCACTGGTCTAGAGATAAAAAATTTATACATTTTCATAAAGGATTAATATGTTGGAAAAATATGAACTCTAGCCGTCACACAGACACACTTGTACACTGCAATCAACATCGTAATCAATCTTGCACATCATCAAGATGGAGGACAATGTTGCATACTTACTGTCCTCCTCCAGCAAGGCAACTGGCAGGAGCATTTTTAGTTTAGTATTCATTGACAATATTTTGTGTGACGAAATCCATCTACTGAGCTGTCAATGCTTTTCTTGCAATCCCATAAATTCATAGGTGAAAGTGACATATTAGCTCTTCCTTGGTGGTACATCAACTTCCGGTTCTGGTGTCATAGGGCAAAGCACAGCACAACTTGGATTATTTTAACCCTTGCGACACACCCGCTGCACCGCATTCACATTTTGCCGGATTCTGTAGATTTGCTGCAGTGTTGCATATTGCTTCCTATGGAAATGAATGGACTTCCGCCGCAACGCAAACAGTTTGCCGTGCCTGATGTGAATCCAGCATTAGGGGGAGCTGCTACCCCATTTTACCCTATATAGCTTCCACTTTACAGCATATTAAGTCATTTGTTTTTCAATTATTTCTTGAAATATGTAATGTAATAATAAATTAAAGTCGTTTTAAAAACTAATAATTCGGCTAACATCAGCTGTTCACGTTAGCTAGTTTTCCTCAAACTTGCATACATTTTCTATTTGATGGACTTGGTAAATTAGAATTATGCTAAAACCATAGATCGTATATAGTACTGGACATAACATTTGTGACGTCACCCATTGGTTTGTGAAGATTTGATTTGAGTCATCGAGTTTGCCGTTACGGGCGCAACCATCATGGTTGCAGGTGTGACGATTTTAGACGCAAGGTGGTATTTGACTGTGACGTTAGCTGAGAGTTGGAAACACTACTTATGCTCTATGTTACATTACACACTTTCACTGGCACTGTAACGTCCAGCCCAGTGTGGGCTGGTGCACATGGACAGAGATATGGACTCGCTTATATAGTTTTTAGTATTTCCTATATTTGTGTTGATACATATATATTCTTTATTCATTCAGTGCTATGCATGGTGTTTGTGTTTCTCCTTTTTAGTATTGTGTCAATGCCCCTTTAGGGGTTAGCCACACCTCTCCGTAGTTGGGTTGCTGGGAAATAGAATTTAGGTTGGGTAAAGCTGGTATTGAGTAGATGGGTTTGATTAAGGATTACGAACAGTCGTGTCCTGTTAGTGAGATCCAAGTTCTGTATATATGCAACCCAAACTAGGGAAAGGTGTGGATCATTGAATTTATATGCGAGTTGCTGTAGTCACGTGAGTGGTTTGTGGCCTTTTTTCCTATTTATATTCGCTACCCTGAGCGTCATCAAGAATATTGTTTATGTCGTGTTTGCTTCACGTTGTCTGATAAAGATATCCGGTAGCTACAAACAAGTGAGTTGCTATAAGTGTTAGCTTTGACTGTTTAGGCATTCGCTCTGTACCTATATCTTATCCAGTGTCCGTACCACTGTTAAATAGTATGAAAGTAATTCTATCTGTAAGCGCTCGCTACATTCTGTTTACTCTCAATTGGATTTACGCTGCATGTTCCCAGAACAATGTTTGGAATAAATCATGAACGACTGCTATCTACTGCCTTTGTGTCTCCCTCTCATCACAACACCCACCAAAACCGTGACAGGCACAGTCAATGTCAATCACATCATAGCCACTCCCTAAAACACCCCTTGCTTTATTTTAAAATCAACAAGACCATTATTCAAAAAATTAACATCATAATGTATTGCAGAAGGCTTATATCTAGTGATTGAGACCCATAAATAAATTGAGACCCATAAACTCATTATGAAAATTTTTACTGAGGTAATAAATCAAGTGAGAATTGGCTCAAACTCTCATAGACTTCTACAGAAACCGACAGAAACCAAACTCTTTTGCAAACTCATCGCCCCCAGCTGGAATTCAGATAGAATGCAGGTTTAAGGTAGTCTAGAAATCTAGATGCACCCTAGCGGCAGCAAATATAATTTGCAGCTAGGGTCAGTCTAGCAACTCTCCGTTGGCTTTGCGAGCTGGAAAAACAATTCTGGTCAGGCTAATCACATCGTGTATAGAGTCGGTGGGCGGGCTTAACGTAATTATGGGAAAACAAAGTAGATGGCTGCTGCTGCTGGCGAACAGCTGTCTTTCTAATCGGCTTTGGCAGCGACTCTGGAAGACTTGGAGGTAAGTTTTTCTTTGAGAAAAGAACGGTACTAAAGTAATTCTCCCAAACGGAAGATGTGTTAGGAGTTTTGCCGACCGGACACTTCGTTGCTCTGGTTGGTTGTGGAATTTGAAAGACAACCGTTTATCCCGCCCCTCGGATTGATCCCTGCCAATGTTGAGTTCCCAGACCCAACATCTTGATGTGGGTTTGACTTGTCAGGCTAGGTTTAAGGCACTTCCGCATTTGTGTCACTTTGCCAAACCGGATGCTCGCCCTGTGGCTAAAACACTCTATAATACAGGTTTCAAAAGTAATTTGGATTTTAAAGTTATTACCTCAGTAAGGAGCTGATGAAACAATGATTCGTCAATGGCGAAGAAGTGCCCGAGAACCTCCACCCCCACATGAGCTGGTACCCAACAAAACCTAACCCCCATCCTTTCTAACCCCAACAACAACACCATCAGTTCCACCAACACATTACCTCTATCTTACCTTCCAGACTGGATGCTGCCTAAAACCGCCGCTGAGTCAGAACACACCACCACCCTCGTAGGCCTCACATCCTCCACCCACCTCAACCCAAGAATCATCGCCACCATCTCCGCTGTGTACAGTGACTCCTGGGCCGTGACCCTCTGGACCACCTGCACATTAAATTCTGGCACATACACACCCACACCAACCCGCCCAAACGTATGAAAACCCTGCCCAACATACCTCTCCACACACCTACCCATGCTAACCTCATCAAACTCCTTCCTACCCTCCAACAAACCCACATTAGATTCAAAGCCCTCTTTACACCTCACACCTACATACTTCACATGAACCCTCCACGTCAACTTCACATCAAACTACACACACAGGTACTTCAACCCCCTTACGCCACAATGCAACGTGTTTGGCGTGTCTGGCGGACATCTGGCATAACAAAGTGGAATGTAAAAATAATTTATGAATATGAGGCCTCGCTAAATGTATTTGGTCAGCCACTGAAAACACAAGGACAAACCCAAGAATGTGAATCCTCCTAGCACCAATTATTTAAGAGTATTGAGGACTATTCTTATGTAATGCTGCTACATTGTTTTGAGGGAAATGGAAAGTTTACATTTAATTGAATCCTTCAACCTTGTCTGGCATATCTTTGCCCGGTACATCTGTATGTAATCTGAAGTCATATAATAGCTGGCTATGGCCAACATAGGCAAGGCAGATTTACATGGACCATTGGAACCAATCCAAGTGTTTTAGTAATGAGATAACTATTCCTACAGTAGCACTGTTAGCACACGCTGTTAGCACAACCAACCTATCAGCAGGGGATAACATGAGGGATAAAAACGCTCTACAAATTACTGTATAAATACAACAAAATACTTCCTACACTTGCAAACAATGTAGAATGCTGGATAGGAACAGTTTGCTAGAACTCTGCAAAAGCAACACATCTAACTCAGTCTAGCCATTGTTAGGAATTATGACACATTCACCTCTAAAGCTTATACCCGGCATGGAAGCCTTTTTCAACAAGTTCTTGCTGGGCAACTAGGAAGATAAAAAATATATATATATAGCTTCCAAAAGAAATTGCAGTAGTAGATGCAGTACTATTAGAGTTGTTACATTTAAACATCTCTGAAAGACACACTTCTATTACCGTGAATGGCTCTGTGAAGATCTTTTTATTGTGGCAGAAAAACACAAAGTGTGGGTCTGGATGTGGGTCAGAAGGCTCAGCGGTTAGGGAGTCTGATTTGTAGTCTTAAGGTTGCCGGGTTGATTTCTGACAGTGCCAAATTTCATTGTGTTCTGAGCAAGGCACTTTATCCTAAGTTGCTCTGGGGGGATGTCCCTGTATTCACTGTAAGACACTCCGGAAAAGAGCATCAACTAGATGACTAAAATGTAAATGTAAAAAAAATGATGTTCAGTATTTACAGTAACTGAAGCTTCAAAGAAAGCTGTAATTGTCAAGTTGAATTTTTATTTTCATATTCTAAAATGCAAAGGACATAACAGGATTTGAGAATAAATCCCAGGTTGAGTGCACAAAAATGTTCCACTGCAAGCGATTATTTACAAGAATGAAAATCAACATACCTTACCTATAAGTAATTGAACAGGTACCAATATTTGGTGTGGACCTTGCACACTTAGACAAAAGATTAGAATGCAGACATGACAGTTAAATTCATATTTCATCATGTTTCTGAATGTAGTTTACTAAAGGCAACAACAATTCAACACATGTTTCGTTTTGTGAACCGTTCATATACACAACTGTTTTAAAGGTTCACTATAGTGCATTGAGGACCACTGTGTGCTTTACTGTAATCTTAAATGGGACATACCCTAATGGGGAAATGATCCTGTGGTCACTGGAAATAGGCTCTGTTAAACATTAACAGGTAACATTGAACACAAAACAACAGAAAACCCACCTTATCACTCAGTTAACATTGCTACCCAATGTATACAAATGGTTAGCAATGAATGATAATCGTCTGATTGTTCCATCCTTAAATAATCATTAATATGTAGTGCATTTTTAGAATCTATATTGAATGTAAAAAAAAACTTGCTTGCAGCTTGAAGAATGATTCAGTGGCTGCAGATGAATTGTTGGTGTCTGCTTTACATCTCCTTTATACAGAATCAAGGGATTGAATTGAATTGTTGGTGTCTGCTTTACATCTCCTTTATACAGAATCAAGGGCGTGGCTGAAGAAAGATGAGAATATTATCCAGTTTCATTGTAGTTTGGCTGACAGACAGGATGTTTCAGGTGTTTCTTTTTCTAAAACAGTACTCCATTTGGTTTTTTAACTGATGTCTCTCACTAATAACAAGATAAAGCTAAAACAATTCAGTTCAACACTAAGCGTGCTATATCAAGATAAGCCAAAAACACTTACTATCGATTAAAGAAAAAATCGGATATGAAATGTGACAATTGTTTGGAAGAAGTTCAACACAGATGGATTTTAAATACATGAAATACATGATTACTTTTTCAAACCTTCAGTAGGCAATAATAACGAAAGTGCTCTTTTGTCAAACATGTAAAAAAATAATTTATACATATCCCATCGGCTGATTGGAGTGCTTCATCACAAAATGTGTTTTTCAACTGTTCGTTTATCGATGGTCCGTTTCGTCACAACTCCAGGCCCTAAATTCTTCGTCACTTCGTTTCCTTCTTGTCAGTATGTAGTAAGGGGTTATTTGTTGAAGGGCAGACAGGCAGGCAGTGTGACAGTGGAGCAGGATGGGCCCGCTAGAGGCTCTGCCACTTCACCCTCCAACTCAGTCCAGGTCCCTTTCTCTGGGCTGTAGCAGATGGTAGAAGACTTGTAGGCTCCCTGCAATACAGCACCCAAGCTGTAGTCATTATCTTCCTTCAACCATCTACATATCTTAAAAGATGTTTCAAGGAAATGTACAGCTGTTTTAAAAGACTTAATGTTCAAAGTTGTGGTGTCCAGAAACTACACTAGCCAATGGATTTTAGGTAGACATACAATTTGTGTAGAAAATAAGCGCAAACTTTTTCATGCTTACATTCATACATTCAATATTCTTAAGTTTGTCATGCTCATAGTGAATAGAAGATGATTAAAAGATGTGTCTTCACCATGCTCCAGCTGTATCCGCCCACCAGGAAGATGCTGTCGTCCAGGATGCAACAGCCAGGGCCACTACGACCCTCTAGGATGGGTGTCTGAAGGATGTTCCACTGGTCTGCTTTGGGGTCATAACACTCCACTAGCATCACATCCAGATGTGAGAACCCTGGGCACAAAACAACTGATGTGACACAAGGGCATTCTAATGTTTAACTAAATACAATGGGCTCCAAAACGACTGGCACCCCTGACTGGCAATGCACAAACAATACTTTAAAAACATAAACAATATAGTAAAGGAGATAAACTCAAAATACCAACATTTGAGAAACACTGAACTTTATTGACGTTGCAATGGAACCAACCAAACTTATATACTTATTTAACACAAAAAAAATGTCATCACATTCAAGGTTCAATAGTTATTGGCACTCCTTATTCAGTACTTAGTGCAACCACCTCTGACAAGGATAACAGCGTGTAATGTTTGACAAGGTAAAGGAACACATTTGGAGGGATTTTGGACCATTCCTCTATGCAGACCCTTTGAAGATCCTTCACGATCTTAGGTTTGTGCTGATCAACTGCCGTCTTCAACCCAGCCCACAGCTTTTCGATTGGATTGAGGTCCGGCAACTGAGATGGCCATGGCAGAACATAGATTTTTTTGTAACGGAAACAATTTCTGTGTGGATCTTGAGGGATTTTTTAGGTCATGGTCTTGTTAGAAGGTCCACCTACAGCCAAGTCCCAGCCTTCTGGCAGAGGCAACCAGATTGTCAGCCATAATTGCCTGAAACTTGGTGGAATTCATTATGCCACCAATCTTGACTAGTGCCCCTGGAGCTCTGGAATTAAAACAGCCCTAAAAAACTTCCCTGACTCGCCACCATATTTTACCATGTGTATGCCATTGCTGTATCTTTCTTCTGGCAACCCTTCCAAAGAGGTCTTGGCTATGCAGGTGGCGTCTGATGGTGCTTTTTGAAAAATGGTGACCCCAAGACACCAACAAGACCTGCAATTCTGTCACAGTGATTCTTGGGAATTTTGTTGCTTTTGTCACCATCCTCCTTACTATCCTGGGGGGCAGAATGCATTTGTGTCTTCTACCCGTGAGCTTTTCAATTGTTCCATATCTTTTGAAATATTTAATAATTGCCCTGACTGTGCTCAGTGGTATATTCAATTGTTTGTGGATCTTCTTGTAGCCATTACCAGATTGATGAAGGTCTATGACCATCTGTCTTTTGAACTGCCAGTTCTTTTGTTTTCTTCATGGTTTTGGGAGACAAAGGGATATTGCATGTGTATTACCTCATTTTATACCCTAGTGGAACAGGAAGTGATGTAATGGCTCAATATAGTTCCTTAAGACTTAGATGAACTTCAATTAATTTTGGTAATGTTCTTTACAATCTTTAATGGTGCAATTGATTGTGAAACCTTGATTTGGAGGACAGATTTTTTTATTTGATCAATGAATGATTTTGGTTTGTTCCATTGACACATTAATGAAGTACAGTATTTCTCACTTGTTGTTATTTTTAGTTTTTTACAGTATTGTTTGTGTATTGCCAGTCAGGGGTGACAGTAATTTTGGAGCCAACTGTAGCTATTCCATGTTCTGAGAAACAATACATAAATCTTGTTTGCCATTAAATGTTAAAAACAATTTTCTAGGGAATGTTGCAAAAAATATTTTGTGTCAATTTTTCTGCAAGTTAGAAGAATATTCCATCAACTTTGGTGCCTGATGGTCTCAAAGAAATGTTCTCTTAAACTTCACAAAATATTCGGGGTCTGTGTGGTGTAGTGGGCTAAGTTGCTGCATTGCACGACAGTCTACGTCATGATAGTCAGTGGTTCGAGCCTGACTATGGATTCTCTGACGTTTCCCGGGCCTCCTGCATGAAGCAGCACAAATTGGCATAGCGCTGCCCAGGATTTGGGTTTGATAAGTCTGATAATGTGTCCTGCCACGTTGCTCTCCAGCGACTCCTTGTGTCCAGATCAAGCACCTGTGGGTTGAATAGCGGAAGTATAGTCGGTGAACATAATCATCCCCTGTATGATCCAACTACAGGCTTCCATGTTGGATTCACAATGCAAAAAAAACGGCAGCTGGGCGACATGTGGTTGGATGAACCATGTGCATGGCCTTCGCCATCCCACAGATCTGTACAAGGAGTTGCGGAGCTGCCAACAAGGCAGGATTAGCGGGAATTGGGAGGGGAGCAATATTTTTTTATAAATTCAAACTATTTTACTGTTTCCAAGTCAAATAGAACTGATTGATGAGCCACATTGATTGCATTTGGTCTTTTAAAAAGGTTATGAAATAGTTGTGAAATGATCCACATATTGGTAAATTCATAGAAATGGAATGATTAGAAATGCCATTCTAATTCAAATCATTGTAGCAGAATGGTCATTTTTACGTGTACCAATCCATTGCAAAGATCTAGCGGCCTACTTCCACATTAAACCGATTTGCGTGTTGTCACCGTAACTAACAACAATCGCCATTTTGTTGTGTACCAATTGAATGACCACGCCAAGCAGCTCAATGGCCTTTCTGTCCATTCTATTTCTATGGGTAAATTACATGCTGTCTCAAGTCACAGTTCGATAAAAGACTATAGGTACTGTTAAAAGGCTACTAGGGACAGTCCCAGACTAATACACAGGGCTCTCAGTTCAAAGTGATCTTCATAGTGAATTTCTCAGTGATAAACTGTCACGGTGTCTCTTCTGTGGCAGAGCCTACTTTTGACTCCACGTAATAATTTCATTTTGTGTTTTTGTTTGTTTTATAAACGGTTGTTTTACCTTTGCACTTGCCTCCTACCCACTCCTTATCAAACATTGTTAACATACAGTATACCCACAACTACACAGCAAAAACGTCAGTGTTAAAATAACACTCTCAGTGTTTGTATAGGTCCAGTGGACCTATATACACACTGAAAAGTGTTCATTTAACACTTAGGGTGTTGATTTAACACCGACATTTTTACTGTGTATAGTATTATCATTGGTATGGTTTATTCTACAAAATCATAGGGCATGCTTACCTATTTTAACGACACTCTGAATACAGATCACTGTGAGAAATACAATGTAACTTTTTAAGTGTACTAGAATTACTAGAAAGTAGAATCACACTATTTCATAAAAAGACGGGAGAGCGGTATGAGAGCATCAGAAACAATATCATCACCAAACATAAGCTAATGCTGAAGTGTACAAGCCAACCTAATTTTTACATTTACATTTTAGTCATTTCGCGACCACTGTTATCCAGAGCGACTTACAGAGTATACAGTGGCATCCTGCTAGAGCAATTTATGTTGAAGTGCCTTGCTCAAGGACACAACGACATTAGGCACAGTTGGAAATTCAACCAGCAACCTTCCAACTACAAGTCTGAACCCCTCTCCACCTGAACTGTCAAGAACATCCCAGTACATGGTGGCAAGAGTACAATTGAGCAGAGAAGTCCTTGAAAGTTGATGCAAGCTTGGCCTGAACAGTATGGTAGCCAAAACTTACCAGTACGCAGTAGTAAATCCATTTTTGGGACCTGACATGGGTTTTGAATTGCTCCCCGGTGTGTCTTTTGATTTCACCCTCATGTGTTGTGTTTTCCTGTTTCTGTTCAGTATATTTTAGTTCAGTATTGAAGTTGAGCCTTTTGTGTTTTTAGCTGTCGGTTATTATTCCCTGTTGAGTCTGTGTGTGTTAGAATATGATAAACTACGTTTGATTTGGAAAGGCACACATTAGTCTAAATGAGGTCCCACAGTTAGCAGTGCATGTCAGAGCTCAAACCAAGCCATGAAGTCCAAGGAATTGTCTGTAGACCTCCAAGACAGGACTGTATCGAGGCACAAATCTAGGGAAGGGTACAGAAAAATATCTGCATTGTGGCCTCCATCATCTGTCTATGGAAGAAGTTTGGAACCACCAGGACTCTTCCTAGAGCTGGCCGCCTGGCCAAACTGAGCGATCAGGGAAGAAGGGCCTTATTCAGGGAGATGACCAAGAACCTGATGGTCACTCTGACAGAGCTCCAGTGTTTCTCTGTGGAGAGAGGAGAACCTTCCAGAAGAACAACCATCTCTGCAGCACTCCACGAATCAGGAATGTATGGTAAAGTGGCCAGACGGAGGCCACTCCTCTGTAAAAGGCACATGAGAGCCTGCTTGGAGTTTGCCAAAAGACACCTAAAGGACTCTCAGACCATGAGAAACAAAATTTCCTGGTCTGATGAAACAAGGATTCAACTCTATGGCCTGAATGGCAAGCATCATGTCAGGAGGAAACCAGGCACTGCTAATCACCTGGCCAATTCCACCCCTACAGTGAAGCATGGTGGTGGCAGCATCATGCTGTGGGCATGTATTTCAGCAGCAGGAACTTCTAACTAGTCAAGATTGAGGGAAAGATGAATGCAACAATGTACAGAGACATCCTTGCTGAAAACCTGCTCAAGAGTGCTCTGGACCTCAGACTGGGGTGAAGGTTCATCTTCCAACAGGACAACGACACTAAGCACACAGTTGTAACTGCTTCAATCAATTCAGGAAAGTTTATATCTTTAGAAAATTAATTGTAAGTAGTGAGCCAGTGAGTGAAGCTAGGGCAGAGGTGCTGGAGAAGGAGCAAGCTGAGGGACAGCAGGCACGTTCATAGGAAACAGTGGCCCATAGAGTGACAAAGTGACAGAACAAACAGGAAAACAGCAATGGGCCAAGTTTTAAATTAGGGATCATACTAATAAAATCCTGGCTATTGAGCAAATACAGTAAACATTTTAAATATGAGTTATAATGTATCAGTGCACCAAAAGAAATGTTTTCATTTATATTTTCTCACGAGTTCAATGTATAAATCCATCAATGCATTATGTATGAATATGCCCCATAAATGGTAGAAATGGAATGTATTTTTGTACAGGTTAAGAGTTAGTGACACTATAATTTATACCTTTCAAAATGCATTGCACTGTCCTTGTATGCACAAACCAAATTTTACAAGCCTATTTTTTGCCAGAAAAAAATTTCTGGTAGCAGAAGGATGGCAGATCCAAATGAATGGCCAGCCTTGACAAAGCGACTATAAAATCTCTTGAAAAGTCTAGTTTCGTTAGTAGTGACTATAATCTCAAATTTGATTGCTGTAGGTTGCTAAAGAGATTATTTTACTTTCCATAGATAGTGTTCTAGAACTTTTTCTGGGTCAGAACCACTAGCAGCAAATTGATGTTTGTGAAATCCTGCCTTTGCTTTCCTGATTGCTTTAGTGTGATGCTGATTCCTTATTTCCCTGAAGAGTTGCCTATCAAAGCGGCTTTTCAGGGCCACAGATTTGCACCAGAGCAGGTGTTTAAACCGGATTAACTCTGACAATTTAGAGCTAAACCATCGCTTTAGCAATTTTATATATGGACTCTAAAGTGGGACATTTTTAATAACAACTACATGGAAAGTTATTTTTTTGTACGACCTGGCCTCCTCAACTAATGGCATAAGGTTTCTTCTATGCTAGTCTACAGCATTAAAAGTCTTGCTCAAGAAAATAAATTGTTGTAATTGATGTTTGATCCTAAAAAGAGGTGCCTTTGTGGACAAAAGCAATTCTACAGTGATGAATAAGGCCTTGGCTGGCAAATTCTGGTCAGTCGGGACACAGAGGAGATCCAAGGAAAGGCTATAGCAGAGAGCAATACCGAGACTTGTTTGTTAACCAGAGGCTAATATCAGAACTGTGGACTTGAATGGCTTAACCAGGCGACATCAGAATTAATGTGTAACTGGCACACCTGTATCAATTGAGAGCAGTTAGATAGTGGGATGTTTAGAGCGTTGGACCAGTCAACTAATGGTTTTTGGTTCTATTTCCCAAGCTGACAAGTTGAAAATAACTGTTGCGTCTCTGGGCAAAACAGTCAACCTTAATTGCTCCCAGGTCTTTACTGTAAATATTAACGTTTTCTTAACAGACGTACCTGGCCAAATTTATTTTTAAACTTTTTTGACTAAGATAGTCATCCCGTGTCCAATCCCAGGAAAAGTGTGTAGAACATGAGTATTGTAACGTCTGACTGCTCCTCCACAATATCCACTGCACCATCTCTGAACGGTAACCCACAAGAACACCATAGCCTTGAAGGCATCCCCATATCCCGGTCCCAATCACCGGAGTACTGACACCTGTTTCCCTACCTGACAGTATTTAAGCAAACCAATGCCTCTCACTCATTGTGAGGTATTGTTGTTTCCCTGGATCACGTACTAAGCCTTTTGTTATTCAAGCTCGCAACTATTGGTCTGACCTTCGTTTTGGATTTATCTCCCTGTTTTTCGGAATTCCCCTTTGTACCTCTGCCTTCCTCTAAACTATATCCAGTGTACCGACTCCTGCCTGTTCTCCCGATTTTGTCCAAGCCTGCTCCTACCAGAAGACCAGCCCATGTATCGACCTGTGCCTGTCCTGAGTACCCAGCCTGTGTATCGACCTGTGCCTGTCTGACTACCCAGTACCTGTATTGAACCCTGGCTCTCCTCGACTGCCACGCCCGGTATACAGCCCTTCTGCCTGACCCTTCGGACCATTCTCTGCCTGCACCATTTTAAAGAAGAATGCACCTTACAAAATAAATATATATATATAGTGGATAATCTGTTCCTGAGTCTTGTTCGTTACAAGTATCTTTAGTTCTGAGGTCATGACAACCATGTTCTGTGTATGCTTTGTGTGATGTTGATGTAATATTCTCAGAAAAATTGGCAATGCTATTTGAATGACCCTTAAATGAAGAACATTCATATCGTAAATTCTGAGATCTGCTGGACATCAAAGAAGTGTTATGGGAACATACATAAAAGGTTCTTCAGATTTTCTTATGCTAAATGTTCCACTTACAAAATTAAAGTGGACACAAACCTTAAAGGGAGCATTGCGGGTAACATGTCAAAAACTTTCTCTCACCCTATAACTGTTAGCTGGAAAATCTAGGCTTAGGACAAGTTATGACTCAGATGTTTTTGCAGTGGTGGCCACTGGTAGACTGGAAGAAAATACCACTGCACTACAACTCATAGAATTGATCTTGTGTTTTGCAGCTAAGGCATGTTTGTCCTTACCTTTCAGATGGTTGCCCCCGATAGCATAGAGACGGTCGTTCATTCCAGCCAGGGCATGAATAGCTCTCTTTGTGTTCATGTCCTGTTTCCTGGCCCACACATCCATGATGGGGTCATAGCAATACAGCCAGGATACATATTCTCCATTGTGGACTCCTCCTATAACAAAATAGCAGATACACACATAAATAATATATGTGGCCAAATGATGTTGGACATCCCATTCAAGAAACATTGGCATTAATATGCCCCCCCCCCTGCTTTGCATCTATGACAACCACCACTATTAGATTGCGTCTGTGGGAATTTGTGCCCATTCAGCCAAAAAAGCATTTGTAAGGTCAGGCATTGATGTTGTACGAGAAGGACAAGTACATAAATCGGCATTCCAATTCATCCCAAAGGTGTCCAAAGGGTTTGATTTCAGGGCTCTATGCAGGCCACTCAAGGTCCTCCACAACAAACTTGTTAAACCATGTCTTTATGGACCTAAATTTGTAAGCCCAGTCATGCTAAACAAGAAAGGGCCTTCCCCAAACCATTGCCAGAAAATTAGAATCACCCAATTGTCTAAAATATTGTATCCTGTAGAATTAGGATGACCCTTCACTGAAACTAAAGCCTTTTTTCCATCGACCACATCAAAGCGCCACTGCACGCACGGCTCCATACCGACACAGACTGGTCAAGTACAGTAAAAAAAGATTGTATTTTTTGTGATTTTTTCCCCTCCCTTCCCAACTCCCACTATCAGAGCTGTGATTGCCACAATTTCTGTTGAACTAGAAAGTCTTGCATTTTTTCCAATACTTTTCCAAAACTTAAGTTGGATTTTTTAGTTCCAAATAAAAGTCATTTTTGATTTGCATTGCAATGTGTCAACTATCAGTGACAGCTTTTATTTTGCAAAGTAAATTCTGATCCTGCTGCAGGAAGAACAGCAATGAAGACTAGTCTGAGGAATTAGCAAGGTGTACCTAATGAAGTGGCCAGTGATTGTATTTTGACAAACCATAAATACTACTACTGGATAATTGATAAGTAGTTAACTGAAGGGTTGTCCCAACAAGATTCCAAGTCACATTTCAGCTCACGTAGCAAGGCGTTCGTGGTTCGACTGGTCGAGTCTGTTTTCCCAAGATGGAGGCTGCCTGTATACATGAACGGTACTGTTTTTTAAACTATCTTTTTAATAAACAGTTTGTACACTTACAAAGTTCTCAATGCTTCAGTTTGCATGTAGAGACCCTCATTATGCTAATGTGCAAGTGTGGTGCTATTTTGAGCCTTGTTAGTGGCATAAAATAGCGATTTATATTTACTTCATCCATGCCCCCACAACTAGCGTTATAATGTAATTATCAGTTCGCACTAATACTGGGAACAGCTCTTAGCAGTGGTATATTGGCCATATATCACACTCCCTGTGCCTTTTAGCTTAAATTTTATTTATATGACTACAACTGTGCTTTGACTGTCTTTCTCCCTCTTCTTCACTACCTGCCTCTCTGACTGGCTGGCAGCAATTTCTGCAGAGGAGTCTAGACAAAGGCAGGGATTAGTGATGCTCGTTTCAGTTAATTTTCCCGACAACCGCAGCTCGTTATCCGATTATTAATCGTTAACTGATAAGATTATAATATTGAATTGGCTTTAAATAAAAGATAAAATTGACAAGTGTCTGTGACCCTGTTAAAAATACATACATTTTTGTTTCACAGGTTTATTTTAACGTGCAAACAACAGTATACAGAACAGATCAACAACAGCTGCCCGTTGCTCCAGCATAAGTTCACTCTTAAGTTAGGGTGCAAAGTCCACACTAAACGATACGTTGAACTTAGTTAGTTTGAAACTAAAGCTGTGGTGATGTTTGGTTGCACCACAGAGACTTAAGGTTCAACTTAGCTACACTGGTGTAAAGTCCACACTAACCAAAGTATTGTAGCAGAAAATGCTGTTTTTACTTTCTGTTGTCAATCAATGTAAAGTAGCCTTGATGCAGTGTTTAGCGAGTTGTCAAATAAAAGAATGAAAAGAGTCAGGGTGACAATCTTGGACAAGATCATCATAAATGTCCAAGGGGTATAATTTTAAATGGAAAACGCATTGCCAACGCAAAACAGCCAGTATATTTTGCTCCTCCTCATTATGGTTCATTACCTAGATTTCCCCACCTTTCAAAACGAAGTGTCGTGTCTACCTCTGCCAACCATTGTTTAACGTAGGACTTTACACATAGTAAAAACTAGGTGTAAGATTTAAGTTGAACTTGTGCTTACGTTGGAACTATTTCAGCTGGTGCAACCCTTAATTTTTGTAATGCGTAAACTCCATCCTAAATAGGAATTATGTTAAAACTATGCTTGTTTGAATTTACGCAAATGGCTGCAGAACCTGAAGTCAAATAAAATTTGCACACACCTGCAGGATTTCTGACAGTGAAATCAGAGAACAGAATAAAATAATATAAATAAAAAACATAAAATAGGCCTACACTAAGTATTTAACTTAAATAATTAACAAATTTTAATACCGCATAGCATATTTTCCAAGTAACTTCATCACCCTTTCTGTCTAAATAGTCACACACTGTACTTCATTTTGCTCACTTCATTTTTCTTGCTCAGAGAAATGTTTGTAGGCGCTTGTGGACACGCCGCGTGATTTAACAAATATAGGCTATATAGTATTTAAACCATGCAGCACAAAAAAACTTAAACGTAAAAAATAAAATAAAGAAATCCATTTAAAACCGTAACTGATACTATTAATCGGTCCAATTTTTTACTTTCGGTTAAAGCTGCATTGTGTAAGAATTGCTCCCATCTAGTGGTGAAATTGTATATGACAAGCAAATGAAGCCCCCTTGCGTTATTATACCAGCAACGTAAACCTGGATATTAGTTTTTTCATTCAAAACAATAGCGGTCGTTTTGATTCATTGTAATGATCATTGTTAATTCACTACACAGCCCGTGAATTGTAACCTAATGCAATTGTATTGTGTTTAAAAGAAACAATAAGAGCATGTGATAGCAAAAATAATAATTTAACATGTTTTATTAATAAAAGTAACAAATATGTTTTACACACAATTTGATTGAATAAATTGTCAGTGTCTCATGTGAAAACACAATTACATTTGAAAAACATTCACTAGAATACTAATACAGAATACTAATTTTAGCAAAACATGAACATGGACACTACCTGTGCAATGAATAAACAATGATTATTGCAATGAACCACGAGCGCTATTATTTTGAAACCAAAAATCCGAGTTTGTGTTGCCAGGCGAACGTTCTTGTCTACTGTACAGATTGAGCCAGCGCTGCCTTTACATGTCCTCGAAAATAGGCATGAACTTACATCTTCAACAGACTGAAATTTGCCGGCAGTTGTGAGTAATCTCACCCTGGCATTCTTCACGGTGCCACTGGTTTAAAAGTGCGAAAGGCCGAGCTTGAATTTCCAGGTATGTCCCTCTTTGGCTAATGTATTTTAAAGATGGAGGCGTAACATGGCTGCCGCAATTCGAGCGGCACCATTGTATGTATTGTGAAAGGAAGATTCCATGCTTACAAAATAATCTGATTAGTTGGTGGAAGTAGTTACATATAAATGAGCACATATTTTTGAAAGAACAAAGGTTTTTTTGCTAAGAATCAACTCATAGAAATACACAGTGTAGCTTTAACGGTTAAACGGTCAATATGAGCATCCCTAACAGGGATGGTAAGTGCACACGTCATATTGACAACTATAGTTTGTAGTATATGGAATAATCTGACTCTGGAGAAGCCAGTATTGACTAGCTATCCTATCTGTGTAACTTTCATAGTTAGTCACATTCACCACAAACCAGTTATTTGGACCAATGTCAAGAGCAGGTTATGAGCTTTAAAATGATGTACAACTTGTGTATCAACTCTTAAAATAGAGCTCAGAGCTAGGTAATGAAGATAGCTACCCAAATTAGCTTGTTAATTGTTCATTTTCAATGCGATTAAGTACACACAGCAATGCTTTCTGCGTGACCACTTTGGCGTTGTCACTGCGAGTAATGAAATTTAGAAAACTTAAAAAAAATATATCAAATGACATCAACCTGCGGTTTACATATTAATACAACTGCCGCTCTTTGTTCGCCCTAGTGCAGTAGTGGGAAGCAACTGACGGTTAGTCATGATAGCTATATATAGCCTAGTGACTGGTCGCATTGCAAGTAGGCCTGGCAAACTCGATTCATTTTAAGGATTCGGGTTATTCTGAGTCACTCACTAAACTGATCCGGGTTGTGCGAGTCACTTGAGTCAGTATTGCTAAATCCCGAAGGAAACTCAGTCCTAGCCTCTTCTCTTTAACCACTAACGTAGTATAAAGTTCTGTGGATTCACACGGTGCAGATTCACTATTTCAGAGTGTAGTAACAAGCTTTTTTTTTTAAAGGCACACATGAAAAAAAACACAACATTAAGCCACGCATAGGCAATGTCATGATAATAGATTAAAAAAAATGGTAAATTTGCAAATCAATTAAAGATTGACCAAGCATACAACAAATCACAAATACAAAAAAGCAACAAAAATTGTAAATGTACTAGAACAATTATACAACAACAGTAAAATATATTAAATACAAAAACAATCAAATGGAACAAACATGCAAAATGTGCAAAAAATAAATGCTAAGAAAAACGAAATAACTATTTACATTATAGTAGTGCTTTTGTTGTAGATTTGCTTTACCCTGTCATGTCTTACTGTACTGTAGCCTAAGCAATATATAGGCTTTCAAGGTAGACATAGAAACAGGAACGAAGAAATGCCTGTAGAGAATAAATTCATTTTTTAAATCTTTCTACCTAATTTGGTTTCGGACTGACTGCTCGATCTAGTTGCATTTTAATATACAACATTTATACACCAAATAACATTGTATGTTATTTCAGAAGTGAAAGACTGGCTTTTGTTGTGGATTTGCTTCACCCTGACTCGAGGAGAGACTTCACTAGCTTGTCTGCTTTAAGAACCACTTATAACAACGTAGCCGGCTGACTTGCGCGATTTACTGACTCATGCAAGAACTCATGAGTGATCGACGACTCATGAGTGATCGATGACTCGTGAGTCCTCGACGACTCGTGAGTCCTCGGGGACTCGTGAGTCCTCGGGGACTCGTGAGTCCTCACTCGTGAGTCCTCGACGACTCGTGAGTCCTCGACGACTCGTGAGTCCTCGACGACTCGTGAGTCCTCGGGGACTCGTGAGTCCTCGGGGACTCGTGAGTCCCATGGTCTGCGTGGCAAGCCGAGCTTGCAATGTTTTGGACTGTCTGCTCTACCTAATTGCATTTTAATATACTGCATTTATACACCAAATCTACAGTAGGCCTAGCTAGGCTACATGCAGAACATTGAATGTTATTTCAGAAGAAAAATTATGGCTTTTGTTGTGGATTTTCTTTTCACCCAGACTCGAGGAGACTTTACTCGCTCGTCAGCTACAGATCCACTCATGACAACGTAGCCGGCTGACTCACGCAATTTACTGGCTCACGCAAGAACTCATGAGTGATAGACGACTCGTGAGTCCTCGGGGACTCGTGAGTTGTCGGGTGAGTCCCACTCCCATGTGTTGCGAGTTTGCAATGTTTCCGGCTATGAGTCTGCGATTCGGGAAGTGCCTATAACGTGTCTCGGACTGTCGCTCTACTCACTCAGTCGCTTAAATTGACTTGTGGAGTTGTGTTTGCCTACGAAATTGTAAGTTATAATTCTTTTGGCAGCTAAGATAGTTAGGACTAGTAGATAATGTTGCAACAGGTTTGTGTGTGGCACTTTTATAATTTTAGATCGAATTGTATTAGGACTCAACTGATCCGGGTTAATCATACTAGTGACTCATGACTCATGAGTTATTTTAAAGACTCGGGTGAAAGATCCGAGTGACTCACGACTCAAACAGGTCTAATTGCAAGGAAAAACATCCAGCCAAAACTTTTCTTAGTAGCTTGATGGCAAGCAGATGGGGAAAATCAGAGAAATCTGAGAACATAATCTAATTAGATGGCTATACAGCTAAACAGTGTAACTCGCTTCATGTAGGCTGGACAATAGAATGCTTTCAAATGCCCATTGAATGCTGGATGAGCTGGAACACGCGTGCGAAGCCATAGCAAATGAATTGAAAAGAATGTTCAATGAGCCTGTTTTGCTTGCAATGAAGCTTCCAATTCCATTTCCCTAAATGGCACCAACATAAGTGTACTTTTTCATTTAACTCCTACAATCTGCTCTTAAGCTGAAACCGAATAATTACTTTAGGAAGTAAACATCCGCCCCTCTATGGTGTCAATTGTGCGTACGTCTGGGTAATGTCGAAGTATAAAAAATCTAAATTAGGGATGCTCATTTCGGGTAATTTTCCTGACCGACAACCGGAACTCGTTAACCGATTATTAACCGTTAACTGAAAGGTTATAAAACTCAATTGGCTTTAAATAAAAAAATTAATTGATGAGTGTCTGTAACCCGTTAAATATACAAACGTTTTTTTTCACGAATTTGTTTTAATGTCTAAACAGCATACAGAACAGATCAACAACAGCTGCCGGGTGCACCAGCTTTGTGTACAAGTTCACTCGGGTGCAAAGTCCACACTAAACGATACGATGAAACTAGTTCGTTTCATAAAGCTGTGTCGACGTTTGGTTTCACTTTCATTAACTCCTACAATCTGCTCTTAAGCTGAAACCGAATAATTACTTTAGGAAGTAAACATCCGCCCCTCTATGGTGTCAATTGCGCGTACGTCTGGGTAATGTCGAAGTATAAAAAATCTAAATGAATGACTTGTTTTATTCTCAGGGTTTATGAAAGCATCTAGAGGTTGCAAATGATAGTGCATTTTAAAGAGTAGATTGTCTTGATTAAAATGTATCCCACTTGAAAAAAATTGCATTTGAGATATTTGCCAAGGCATACAGGCAGGATTCTCCATAGGGAATCAATGTGTGGATTGCAGAAAAAAAGGCATTTGTAAAAAACGTGTGATGACAGCTACTAGAGCTTAGCCAACATATATATGAATTAAAAGGGGCAGTTCTGCTGAGTAAAATGAGGTCTGCTGAAAAAAAAATATATATTCGCCCGACGCAAATCTAAAATAGGTAGGTCTGGAGTTGCTTTATTAGTCATAGGTGTGGTTTGGGCGTAACGTGCAATAAACCAATCAGAGCGTCATCTCACATTCCCTTTAAGAGCAGGAGCGCTTGTTCCATGGCGGATTGCTATTATAACGCCGGATTGCTATTGATTTGTCTTTCTTACAAAATGTAAATAAAGAAATGTCACAAAACATACTTTCTGATGTTTTGGGCTCACTCTCACTGAATCACGAGGTTATGAATGCATGGTAATATTTTTGCAATGTATTCTAACATTAGACCAAGATTACTTTGTCTGCCTCACTCTTCTGTCAAATAAGCTCTCCTCTCCCGTTCTGCTGCAGAGTTTGCCATAACTGAGTCGTGGCTTGAGCCAGGGTAATTCACAAAGACATGGGTGATTTTACTATTAGCATCGCAAATGACTTGTGTGTTGATTGAATGGGTTCCCTTGCAGTTGATGTATATCAGTTCGAATAATTAATTCTGAATAATTTGGGTAAATGTGTACACTAGATGTATACCTATTTTTTCACATCTTCGGACACCACAATGATTTTCCTTGTGTGTTTATATTTTTCCTTCTAATTATGTATTTAAAATAATAGGACCTGCTGCATTTGTGTAGATGAGAGAAGCAAAGTGTATGCGCGTTGTGCACATGCTACATTATGGCCAAGCACGTGCCCTTAAAATAGCGTCTGAATAACACGCCACTGACTTTTAACCAGGTTTTTCCTGGTCAGTGGCGGAATTGTTTTCGGGAACTGCAAGATAGCACCAGGGAACGTTTGCGCCGGAACACGCCTCTTCTTTTCGCTGAACCGCCCAACGAAAGCAAGTTCATTCCCTAATTTACCGACGTGCGTCTGTGGAGGGAAAAGTCCCATATGCGTCGGATGCAAGATAGGAATGATGCATGCATTGGTGTAAAAAGTCAATTGTGCTGTTGTCACGATCAGCGTGGCGTGTGGAGTTAGAGAGAGGGAGACAACACAGGAGGTAGATGTCCGTAAGTTTAATGGTAGTATAGACAGCCTCCCGACAGGTGTGGTTAGGACAGGTACATATAAGAGGAAGGCACAACTTCAAGAGATACCTAACTGTTCTCTCATTTGTGGCACAGAACGCAAATATATCTACTTGGCAATACGCAAACCTACTCGAACATGGAAAGTCTACTTACTCTCGCAGTACGTGGCGAGGACCACTCTCGCCACGTCCCACTCTGGGAATCCTGTTACAGAATCCCCCCCCAAGGCCTCGACGACCCCGACGAGGCAAGAAAAAGGAAAAAACAGTGTCCCAAAATCAGAAGGAAAAAGGGGGGAAGGGCGGGCGGGCAGAACAGTCCCCCCCACACAGTACCTGAGAGCGCCCCAAACTTCACTCCCCATGGTGGAGGTTCTGCAGGCGGGCGCGACCGCCAGGGCAGCTTCCCCAACTCAGCTGCTGACGGCCGCCACAGCGATACCCCGGTAGAACCCCGTGGTCCCACGGC
>JACXGM010007477.1:0-30594 GCA_016801145.1 Umbra pygmaea
TTAGGCGCACTTTACCGTATCCTCCCACCTTTTTGCGTGGAACTCCCACTTTCCCCATGACCCTCCCACGAACGCATATTGAAAGCGCAACTTGTCTCTTGTCGCTCATGTGGCACGCAATCTGCGATTTTACCCAAGTGCACCTGGTTAGTAAATAGCCCGCATTGGTTACGTCCGTCTTTGCGACCAATTAGCGCCTAAAAACAGGCGCAAACGGCTTGATAAATCTAGCCCTGAGATTTTGTTAGATTAAATTTAGAGGTGTTCTGTCATACAGCCTTGCATTTTATTGACTTACATGGAGCGGATGAGTTGGATTACAGAGAAGGTTAATACACTGATGACATGGGGGCGCCAAATGGCTCAGTGGTTAGGGAGTAATGCTAGATTCACACCAGGCACAGCTAAATATCACCGTATGGCATCGTAATGCAGACACACTTGTACACCGCCATCAACATCGTAATCAATCTTCTGCATCTTCAAGATGGTGGACAACGTTACATACAACTGTACTCCTCCAGCAAGGCGACTAGCAGGAGCTTTTTCAGTTTAGTATTCATTGACAATACGAAAACGATCTACTGAGCTGTCAAAGCTTTGCTTGCAATCCCATAAACCCATATGTGAAAGCGACATATTAGCTCTTCCTCTGTGTGTGTATTAGCTCATCTACATCAACTTCTGGTTCTGGTGCCGTACGGCAAAGCGCCGCACAAGTTGGATAATTTCAACTCTTGCGACACACCCGCCAGACCGCATCCACATTTTGCCGGATCCCGTAGGAATGCCGCAGCGGTGCGCATTGCTTCATATTGAATTTAATGGACTTCCGCCGCAACGCAAGTAGTGTGAATTCAGCATAAAACTTGTAGTCAGAAGTTTGACGGTTGCCGGTTTGATTCCTGACTGTGCTAAATGTCGTTGTGTCCTAAGTTGCTCCAGGGGAAATGTTTCTGTATTTACTGTAAGGATCTGAAAATAACTAAAATGTAAATAACCTCTCCTTTATTACTGGACTGTAGTGCTCCTTTAATGTCAGTGGTGAAGAAAACACAGCAGTGACTGTGTATCCTCAGGCTGAAGAAATTTGGCCTGTCCCAGAAGGCTCTCACAGTGCTCTTACAGATGCACCATCGAGAATCTGTATCACTGCCTGTTCCATCCAGCCACTCAGGTCCACTGTTGACAGGATAGGAGCATCCTGTGAATATGTCTTCCTCCACACCATCAGGCTGTTGAATGTTCTTCATTGAACTTGGCTGTTAAACAGATATCATCAACCCCCCCACCTCCCTGATGGACTTTTGGACTCTTCATCTCCTATATCTTCAATATGGTCTGTTTCTGTAAAATCATATGGACAATGCATTGCACCCTGACCACCCCATATTGTCACTATGGACTGTTGGACTCACCATAGCCAATCCCATTGCACCTTGACCATCACATGATATTAAGCAGGTAGGCGGCGACCGTCACAGTAGGTGCAGCTCCAGCTTCGAACAGGCCCCCTAGTCAGGACGACCCCAACGCCACCACCACAAGCACAGAGGGGAGAAAGTTCATATCACATGACTCCATCAAGTGACATCAGCAAGCAGCAGGGATGGACTGCGACAAACATTCGGCCCGGGACTTTGGATGGAGCGGCCGGTGGGGGGGGGGGTGGCGCGCGCGTGCGTGCGTTGTATCTCTTGCTCCCCGCGTTCGTCATTCACTCTGAGTTTCTCCTCATCTGAATATAGAGGAACTCGCTCTCGATTTGACGGCCGGGCCAGAGCGTGGTTTTGCGGATGCAACAGCCAGTCCATTTCAGTTTACTGTCACTTGTTTTAATACGTCTGACCGGCCGTGAAAGTAAGATATGACGGCCTGTTCGGCCCGGAATGGACCGGCCGTTCGGGAAAACTCCCGATCCTCCCGATGGCCAGTCCGTCCTTGGCAAGCAGGCTCCTGATTCGTTAACGTGGCGCGAACAGATGCAGAAGTTAAAATTTTTCAACTCGGGTGTCAGACGCCAATTCGCTTCAAACGCGTCAAAACACTACAAGTACCAAATGAAATCGCTAGCGCTTAATGCATGTATTGCACCAGAAGCTCAATTTGGCTCTTTCGTGCAAAGTGGACGTGCGAATGAGGCAGAATCGCATCCATCGCGCCACGCCAAAAGCATCTACCGAGCCCCAGGACCTCCAGGCGCTTCTTTACATTGATTTAACATGAAAATCACTCGCTCCAGATGCTCAATTCCCGTTCCGTTTGAACGTAGCATAACAGAACTTATTAAATGGTGGTGGATTAAACAGTTAATAGCATTTCTAGTTTGGGTTTTGGTATTTTGATGTGAATCATCCAAATCATTTTATTGGTGGAGGTAATTATGTTTTTTGAATAGTCAATGGCATAAACGTATGACAGTATCAGTGGTGGAAACTTTATTTTGTAATGTTATGGCACTTTTCAGTTAGAATTCGCCATGTTACAAAGCCAGACAAGACTTTGCGGACGGCCCGCACATTCTCACATCTGCTCGAAAGTTTCTGTGACGGCCTGCACATTCTCACGTCAAGATAATTTTTATATATCACATTGTGTGCGTGAAAACCAGGCGTATGCAAGCTTTCCATGTGTACACATGAGGCCCCAGGAGACAATAAAAAAATTAACAAGGAGTCAATGGATGGGAGCCATCAACTTAACCTCTCCAGGAGGGGGCGAACATCACAGTTTAGCTCTGTCAGTCAGCTTTGATTTGCAACCACGGTTTGGCATTGCAGATGCAATTTGTCGAGATTCGGCACATGCTGTGATGATTTTTGTGACTGTTTCCCTTCACATATTGAAAGGTTTAGAAGTTTTTGTTAATGATCCACCTGTTATTTGGCCTGTTTCAAACTGTCAGCTGCCTCATTGCTTTGAAAACTGAAATAATAGTAACATTTATAATTGTCATTTATTGATAGTTACTTCCAAGTAACTTTTAGAAGTGTTTTTATATAAGTTCTTGCAGAGTATATGAATGCAGTGTAGATATGCTTTGAGTATGCAGTTCATAATACCGTATAATAATTATGATGTAGGTAACTGTTGTAAATCACATTAATAAAATGTTTGTGGATGTACTGGCATGCATTTGCATTATGGATATATAATCAAAGGAAAGCATTACCCATATTCCAATAATCAAACATCAGAATTCAACAATTTTGATATTTTGGTCTTGAAAATATATATTTTTTGTCAGATACATGAGAATGGTTGGATGGTTGAGACTTGGGTAAAAAATGTAAAATGATGATGTTGTGGACAAAAACAGAATCCCGATTTAATACATAGGCCTAAATACAAAAAATATACATGGGGGAGAGTGGGGTGATTTGTGCCACTGGGGAAGTAGATCCACCCCTTGTTTCTGAAAAAAACTATAGAAGAAATTGTCCATGTGACCACATAATTTTTAAAAGCCATCAATTTTACTCATCCTCCAAAGAAGATAGACACATGGCATGAGAGGTATTCACATTTAGCTCAAAAAACTGTTTATTCCATTCAGTGTAAAATTTATATGATTGGTTTTAATTGTCTGAACGATTATAGACACGTTTGAAAACATTTCACACATGTTTTAGTGCTTTAGCAGGCTACAGAATGCGTCTATATAGTTGGCGTGATGTTAGCTCTTAACTACTGGATCATGCTAGATTCTCAAACTTGTGGGTCTGGGGTGATTTGTGCCAAAGGGCCTGGGGTGATTTGTGCTAAAGGGCCTGGGTTAAGTTGTGCTAAAGGGCCTGGTTTAAGTTGTGCTTAAGGGCCTGGGTTAAGTTGTGCTAAAGGGCCTGGGTTAAGTTGTGCTAAAGGGCCTGGGTTAAGTTGTGCCAGTGGCAAATGATGAAGGAATCATCCCTAGATGTAATGTGCTCAAGAAACTACCCACACCCCAAAAACCTGGTGGTACAGCAAGAAGAGAGCAGAGGTTTATATTCCCCTGCAGCATTGACAAGTGGGTTGTTAAGTAGTAGGCCAGATCCAGCTAACACTGATTTCAGTTTTGAGTTTGCACTATGTTATTAAAGAGAAGTTTTATTAAGTTTTTAAGTGTCTTAAGTCACAATAGGATGTTTATAAATGAGCCTAGTCACTTTATTCTTATATGTTACATAACTGACAGACAGCGACAGTTTATGTATGTCAACTGGCATCTATTGCCAAAGCCTTTTTGGCTGAAATGATTCACAAATATCATATATTGTGTATTTAATTTTTTGTGTTTTCCCAAAAACTACAAAATATGACTTATTCCAACAGTTTAATAGGGTGACAATATCTAAATAAATCTTAAACGAGTGATTTTGTATTGAATTTGTCTTGCTTTCTTATAGCATTACAGTTCATAACATTAAAATGTTCTGTTTTACTTCAGAAATCACTGGCACAATTTACCCCCAACGTATTCTGGCACAATTTACCTCGTTCCAGGGGCAAGTTGTGCCACAAGACCGATTTTCCCCAAGATCTAAATTTATGAAACAATTGATTTCAGATCCAAAGTTATTGTTCTCAGGGATGTACCACATCCTGAAATATATGTACATTGTTAAGTTGAAGGCATTACTGTCATGGCATCACTTTAAAGTCACTTAGTAGAAACTGGCACAACTCACCGCACTTTCCCCTAATTAATTTCCATGTCCCAAAATTAATGAAACAATGCAGAGTCCAGAGTTACAATTTTTACCTAGTGCTTTTATAAGGTATCCCGTTGAGGAATATTATAGATTATATTTTTGTTTAATTCATCTAAGCATAAACAACGTATACGAATATGGTTTCCATGCACGTTGTAGCAGCAAGTCTAACCAATTTTTTTTGCAAAGGCTCTTCATTGACCACAGTGGCAAACAGGCTACCTAGCAACACAATAAAAATTAAAAAGTAATCTTTTAGAGTGTATACATTTCTCTATGGTACTATGGTACTCTATGTTTCAACTCGAACGTTTGTGGGTGAATTAGGTTGACCTTCTTGGCACTGTTTGAGGAACTCTAAAATAGATAACCCCCGAAGCTTTGGTCTCAACATTACCCTAGCTAAATGATGAGGTGCCACACGTGCAACGTTGGGGGGAGTGTCTGCTACCAGAAGGAATCCAGCCTACTCCACTCCAGCATACTTCGAGCAGCAATCTATTCTCTATTCCAACCCTTCTGAATCTCAAAGTCAACTCGTAGAACACGGACTGATTAGTACTGAAAGAAATAGGTTACAATAAAAGTTATTGTATCTTCTATGTTATAAGCCAAAAAATGACATTGAGCAGGGTGACCGTTTTCTTTACATGTTGTTTGATCGCGATGAGCGCTGCGCGCAGGAATGGTGCTGAGGACGGGGACGGTTTGGAGAAAATTAACAGCGCGAGATGCACTTCGCGTTGTCTCACATTGCACATGACACAACTTACAGCCTCGTTTAAACATCTTCAGGTAAACTCATTTAAATTGATCAAAATTGTTCATCAATGCGAGTTGTTTGATTAATTCGATGATTCAAAATATGTAGGTGTACAGATGACGTATTTGGTCCATGAAAGTTAATTTCTTCCAGAGTTGTGGCTTATGTTTGAATGAAAGTAGTTCAGTCCAATTAAATTGAGCAGCCAGCGCATATGAGTTGGCCTATTACTTGCTCGTTTTAATCGCTGGTATTTGAGCGGAACTCCGTTCAATGTTTTGAGTACTCGTTGGGGAGGTAAATCCATATTATCCTTAACATCTTCAACATGTGCGTTCGCAATAGTGGATGGGAAAGTCATTAACCACTAAGCTTTTCTTGACTTCAGTCTGAATATTGCGAGGCGTGAGAGTGTGTGGTGTGGGGGTTTTGGACGAGCGGTCCCGGTCAATGCATTAGATCTGCGGCCACCTGGGTGCGGGTTGGAGTTGTAATGAGGGTGGACTTTGGATGACTGTGTGTGCGCTCCCAGCTCTGGGTTGAAAGGTGTCAGCGTGCTGCTGATTCACAGCCCTGCGAAGGAAGAGTCAAAGGGAGAAGGAGAATTGAGCTGGGGCTGGCTGGGGTGGGAGAGAACATTTGGTCTGAAAACATGAGGAACCTGTTGAGTGAAAGTACTTCTGTACCCACCAAGGAAGATTATTTCTTGCTATTAGGACCTTAAGCCTTGTAGACTAAATCAAGAGCTTAAAGTTGGACACCAAATTTTAGTTGTGTTCAAATGCTGACTAAATTAATATAATCCTTAATTAATAATATGTACAGTATTAGGACAATATTTCCCTTAAAACATAACTTCTTTGCACAGACTATGTGATATTGCGAATGTGAGATACTATATAGTATAATGTAAATTACACCCATAGATGACATTGTGTTCAAACGTACCATAATCATGTCCTGTGTGTTTTGTGTCACACAGTCCTAATTCTGCACTCATAGCCACAGGACTGTACGAGGCAGTCCTACCCTGGTTTTGCTCCATACCACTGGAATGTGACACTTAGTTTTTCCAGGTCACACCTCAGATAGCCTGGTACTTAGATTAGTACTGTGTGGTGTTCTTTACAGTGTGTGTTCCTTGTAGTGTGTGTCTGTTCTTGTGTCTGTGTAGACCAGACATCACTATTGCTGTCTCATACACAACCTACAAACTCTGACAGACAAACTATATTTCCCCCTGATGTCATCCTCTCTCGTCTGGGGCAGTGATTTACTCTTCAGCCAGGGAGAGAGGAGCTTAATCCTGGTTGAAGTTGCCTACCCAAGGAGAGAAGGAGAAAGAGACTCACAGACCATCTTAGCTGCTAGATCACCCTCTCTTCTTCTCTCAGTGAGGAACTCAGCACAATTCTGCTATCACTATCACAGTCAAACCTGGGAAAGAGCTAATGTATATTTGATACAATGACACTGCTTCTCTCTTCCTTGCTTTAAACGTGAAACTGTAACCCTGACATTTCCCTCCTCTGTATTATATGCCTGCTGTACTATTTAGGTGGCTCTTCACCAGGCCTGAGGCCGTTCTCATTATCTCATTCTAAGTTCTGAATGAGCTGTGTCATTCCTCCCTGTGGGTTAAGTGATACTCTTCATGAGGCAGCTCGTCGTTGCCTTCTACTGTCACCATAAAGCGGGGTGTCACAGCTAGGCTTGGGGGTTTAGGACCCTGTCGTCATCACTGCTCTCCACCTCGCGACGGAGTTACGTGATTTATCAGGAACACTTCAAAGGTAGCTGGGGTTACCTTGGGCCAGCCACACAAACAGTTGTTTCATACACCATGTACTTTAGTGCTAGATTTAATTCATGCCAAATGCGTTTATGTCACTCAGTCAGCCGGTCTTTCTCTTTTGAGCAAAGCCTAACGTTTCCTGTCCCAACAGCAGCCAGGATAGCAGGTGTTTCAGCATCCAGCTGGCTGCTCTTTTCTTTCCAAATTGAAAATGTTATAAAAAATAAGTGTTATAAAATCAAGGTTGCAAGGGAGTAGGTTTAGATAGGATATTATTTGACAGCATTGTGTGGAAAACGCTAAGACATCCTGAGAGGCTGGATTACATTGGGCCCTGCTATTAAATGTCCCAGAGCCTTCAGACCATGAAGAGGTTTTTTTGGGTTTGCATTGAGAGAATGAAGCTAGTGTTCATTATCCTGTTTCTACCAGAAACACCTCACATCAGTTTGAATTTGATTTATTTTACCAAGTAAGGTTGACTGAAAGTACTTCTTAAGCTGCAGCAACTGCCTTGGAAAACCAACAGCAATATTTCTTTCATTTAAAAATAAATACTATATACAGTATAACATAATTCAACATTTAATAACTAAATAAAATAGTAATTAAACATAAAATCAAATTGTATGACATCATGGTCCTACCAGGAACACTTCACTTATCATACAGTGAGTGGGTGAGTCATTGTACAGCTTTGCCAGGTCTTACAGGGCATTGGACCAGCATGGTGAGTTCTGGTATATAAACAATTGGCCCATTAGGTTAGTAAGACTTTCTACTGCCCCATCTGGTTAAAGCCAATGTTCCACACAGTAAACGATCTCCACTGCCTCTTTACCTGTCTCCTACTGCAGGGACTGGGGGACAGATGGGCTGGCTTAACATTAAACCAGCCCCCTGACAGTAGCCTGACAGATCTCTGCTCTTATCCAAATAGCAGGGCATCTGTGAGTGCTTTAACAATGTTTGAATTGAGGTCACCATTATATACCTACTGCACCTTTCTTTCCCTATTTCTCCTTCTCTCGCTTTCTCTCATGTGACACTGATTCAGTGTTTTGTTCTTTGAAGAAACAATATATGCCATTATATGTATACTGTAAATGTTACTTATTATGTAGCCTATACAATAAAGTGTGTTTAATGAATCAATATCTTTCTCCTCTATCAATCTAAATGCTGGGACTGTATTTAAATCATGTCACACATTGAAACATTTGACCCTAATCAAATTATTCTAATAATAATTCAAATCTTTCGAAAAAGTGAGGGGTGGCGGGTGATAGCTTCTGTAATGAATGTTTGACCTTCTTAGACAATCTTCCAAACACAGAAGTACATTTTGAGTAATTTGATCACTTGACTTCGGTGTCCATATGCAACGCATTCTCATGGCAAGACGTGGGTAACCATACGTAATGGACATTTCACTGCATTACGTAGGCGAGCTTACGATATGGCCAATGAAATTGTGAGTTTTATTACGTATTGAATCTCCGTTCTACCGGAACACTTCCATGAATAGACCAATCGTTTACAATTTAAAGTACTTGGGGAACATTTAGTTCAGGGATAATATGCTAGGTTAGTGTGGTTAAGGTTAGGGTAAGATGAGGGTAATGTAAACTGCCTTTTTTTTACGTTTTGTAAACATACGAGGCATATGTTTTCCTGCCTCCGGAAATGTCACGAGGACGTATGTTTATTATTTTTACGATTTTGTACGTATCACCATGAGAACAGCCTACCATATGCTGTGCAAATTATTATAGCCTTCCTGGTTTGAACAGTGCAAAAAGGAAAATCAAAACCTAAGCTAGACCCCTTCTGATATTTCTCAGTGCTTGTATTCTGTCTCCATGTTTAAGCACTGCCTTCACCTAATCGTAGTTCGATCATATAATTTGTGAAAATAAAATAAAACAGGAACAACCATTATCACTATTTCACATATTTGCACCACTGCTGGCAGAGTCTATATACAGTGGGCTCCAAAATTAGTGGCATCCCTGACTGGCAATGCACAAACAATACTGTAAAAACAAACAATACAATTATAGAGAAAAACTCAAAATAATATAATGTGTAAATAATTGTAAATACATCTACCAAAATTACACTAGGAATTAAAATCCACTTATTTAAGTTAATCTATGTCTCAAGGAACTATACGGATCCATTACATCAATTGCTGGTCCACTAGGGTATAAAAACGAGGTAACATGCATGCAATATCACATTGTCATCCAACACCATGAAGAAAACATAAGAACTGTAGGTTCAAAAGAGACAGATGGTCATAGATTTTCATAAATCTGATAATGGCTACAAGAAGGTCCACAAACGATTGAATATACCACGGAGCACTGTCAGGGCAATTAATAAAAAATTTGAACGCTGTGGAACAGTTGAAAACCTCATGTGTAGAGGGCGCAAAAACATTTTGCTTACCAGGATAGGGAGGAGGATGGTGAGAGAAGCAACAAAATGAAAACGACAGAAACTGTCCAAAGTCTGGAATCACATCAAACTTATCTAGTGAATGGATCTTCATTGGGGACGTGGGGCTTGCATTACCGTCCGGACTGGGGGAAAGGAACGGTATCACATAGTGCTGGGCGGTATGACCAAAAATGTATATCACAGTATTTTTCAAAATTCTACCGGTTTCACGGTATATGACGGTATTTATTTTTTCATGCATAATCATGTGTTCCCAGCATTTTCTACTGGTTGAGAGAGGAATTATTACAGTAAATTGACTTGTAATACAGGTTTGCCCCAGAAAATTATGCTGTTTACAATGATTCTGATGCAGTGAGAAATCAGAATGCACTGACGTTAACTTCATACATTTTTGATATTCCAAGACGTGCTTGCGGCTAAGGTGGTGGAGCGAATTGCTTGTGTTGCCTCCTCCGGCAACAACTTTAGCCCAACAACACTTGCAATTTTTAAAACAAAAAACCTCCAAACAACAGACGCGGCTCCTCTTTTTGGCAAAACGACTTCTGTGTTATCATGTTCTACTATTTTTGCAGCATCCATCTTTACCGTAACGTAACAACGTTTCCCTCACTACACCTCGCAGTCAGTGACAGTGCCGCAGTCGCAACGTGCGTGTTTAGAGGCGCATTGGTTAGGGGTGGCATAATAGTAGGTTTATGCACAACTGCAAGCCTCTGGAGGATCCTACACCTTGAGGTTTGTGGGACTCCAAAGGCACTAGCAGCTTCAAATAGCTGTTTGCTGCTTTGTAATGGCATTTTAGCAGCTGCTCTCTTAAACCAATGAATTTGTCTGGCAGTAACCTTCCTCAATATGCCTTTATCTGCACGAACCCGCCTGTGCTCTGAATCAGCCACACATCTCTTCAGAGTACTATGATCATGCTTAAGTTTTTATGAAATATGTAATATTTTCATACCTTGTCCAAGGCGTTGCACTATTTGACGCTTTTCTGCAGCAAAGAGGTCCCTTTTCTTTCCCATATTGCTTGAAACCTGTGGCCTGCTCAATAATGTGGAACATCCTTCTTAAGTAATTTTCCTTTAATTGGGCTCTCTTGGTAAAATAATTATCACAGGTGTCTGAGATTGATTTCAGTGATCCAAAGAACCCAGAGACACAATATCATCCATGAGTTTGATTGAAAAACAAAATATTTCATGTTTGTGACACTTAATTCTAATTTGCATAATAATTTGTAACACAGTGTATATAATAATGCAGACTCTTTATAATACAGACTATATAATACAGACTCTTTATAAAAGCAGACTCTATATAATACAGACTATATATATAATACAGACTATATATAATAATACAGACTCTATATAATTCAGACTCTATATAATCAGACTCTATATAATTCAGACTCTGTATAAAACAGACTGTATAAGAGTCTCTGCCCATGGGAGATTGTCCATGATAAATAGAGGTGTGCAAACTTCTGACCAATTCCACCAAAGATTTTCCAGTAAAAACAAAGATACCAAGAAAATAACTGCCAAAATCTTCCTTTTTCGAAATACAGACCCACCAAAATAAACATAATGTATCTAATCTAGGCAATGCGAATCACCATTCACTCACTTAGGCAGCATACGTTATATCCTCTATTTATTTTTCTCTCTTATATATATATAATTTATTTGTTCCTTTATCTGTCTTACATTCTCAGACTATATATTTTGTCCGTATCAAATTTTCTATCACCACTCTGTAGGAATTATTTTCATGCATCCAGCCAGGATATTATAAAGCTTTATTACCTCCAGTAGAAAGCAATGGACAGATAGGAGCAGCAATGTTAAAGGAAGGTTTATAAGAAGCAATATATAGACTAACTAAGGCATGGTACCCTTTTTAATATCATACAGGACATGTCATGCCTTTTGTATTGTTATTTTATATACATACTGTAACAATAGTAATGGTATTCATTGAGACATCCGTTTATAGAGCTAAATTATCGTCTTAAAAATATAAATGTCTCATCCTAAAGATTGACTCAACAATATGACATCATACATGCACACAGGATCTTCCTGCTTAAAGACAACAACAACAACAACATAATTCACTTTCCCGGACTGCCAGTATTGGTTCTTTCCTAATGAGTGATCTACTTTAGGAATGCCCACATTAACAGCTATCCAACAGTGGCTCTGTTGCCAGATTTGAATGTTGTTGTTTGTTTCTGTGAGCAGGAAGTCGCCCCAGTCGGTATGATGATGTAATTTGTCATTTTGGTGAACTAGTCATGTCAGTGGGCCAGCGTGTGGGAATCCTCTGTGAGACACTGTAATTACCCAGCTAAAGACATGAGGATGTATCTCATCTCAGCCCAGAGGAAGTCCCAAGCTTGTTTTTCACTGTGAGTGACTCTGAACCAGCCTGATGCTGATACACACAGCCAATAAACTGGCCACTTTGTAGAGTACCATTTTCACAGGATGTGGGGGACCGCAAATAACAGCGCACGACAGGACCCATTTCACAGTTGCACATGGAAGACCGAGGAAAAAAGAGGAAAAACCTCAACATGTGTTTTTTTTCTGGGAATTTACTGTATGTGTAAATGGCAGCATTGATCTGAAATAAAAAAGTGTATCACACTTTATTTGTAATTGTACACAGGCTTTATAGCCAGATTAACTTCCAGTCACTGGAAACACATTACAACACACATGCAAGGACCTTTTAACACCACATCTGGTAAAAGTGTGATATATATCTGTCTTGAAGACCTGGGCTTATGTTTTCCTGAAAAATGTAAGTTGTGTTTTGGGCTCCAACATTACAGCAATTACACAACATTACCTTACCTTATCTCTATCAGCAGACTGTTGGGAGGCCATCTGACATTTACTGGGCTTCTACTGTACGGTAATTGAGTTGTTTTCCTTTGTAGTTCACATGTAATTGGGCCATTAACCATGGTTGTTGGTACAGTACCTACACGATGTGTTCAGAAATAGTGTGTTGGAAACCCCTCTGGTTTGCTAACTGAGCAATTCCTAAAATATACTATACATAGCATAGATTTACAGTACGGTATATGTAAAGTACACTTTAAATAGAGATTTCCTGTTCAAATACAAAAAACACACTCATACTGTACACACTACTTCACGTGTTGTATTTGTTTTAAAGGTGAATATTTACAGTGGAAATGCCTCTTAACAAGAGGACGACAGGCAGTATTGAGTGGCAGGTCCTCCTTAAATCCAGACAGAAGCTATTACACTCTGCCATGTCATTTGCTGCTCCTAAAAATGGCAGAAGTAGTCATAAAGGGTGAGTAGACTGGGAACTCATCTCCCTGGAGCCCCAGAGCCGTTGTTAGGCTATAAAGTGAGCATTGTATCTCTTCAAGCCCAAGCCACTTCCCCAGCAATTTCACACAGTTTTGCTCTCAGATAAAAGGATGTTTATATATGTTTACTGTGTGTACAATTATAGATTGTATCAGCATAAAGAGTTCGCTTTCTTTTTTTTCAAATGAAGAGACAACAGGCTTAAACAGCTGAGCAACTGAGCAAGTAGTTCATAGTTCACAGCTTACACTTGGTAATAGGTTCTATACCTTGACACCTACCACGTCTCTGCCCATATCTCAAAGGGCTGTAGTCAGGACTTAATAACTATCCTGGTGGAATCTAATCTAGGCACAGAGAACGGCAGATAGATGGATGGGTGAGATATTCCCAATGATATTCACATGAACATCAGGAGAATGTGATTTTTATGCAGGATTCGCACAGGGTAAAATCTGACAGAGAGAGGAAGAAAGACACGCAGTGTTGTTTCCGTACAGTGCAGATATTTTGAACCAGATTGGTACGTATATGTTTGAGTTCATGCAGAGCATAGCTTCCAAACTCACAGCATGTAATTTAGTGGATACTGGAGGTGTCTGTAGAGACGTATATCCCCTTGACAGCCTCTTGCTTTTCACCCATGTCCTTCAAACTCCACAAAGCAGTTCACTGACCCTGTCAATCAAGAATCCCTCAGGCCTTATCATCACAATGCATCTAAACATCAGTCCCCATCAAAGGCCACAGATGATTCACTTATGGCTAAAAGCCCCTCGGAGAGCTTTAACCCCCACCCCCTAGAGAGAAAAACCAAGAGGAAGAAAGATGGAGAGATAAAGCTGTGATTAGTGCTGAAACTCAAGTGCTACTACTGTGCTTTTCAACATCTGTTCTTCCATTTTCACTTTGCTCGTTACTGCCTCTTATGTATGGATTTGGTATTTCTTGATTTCTTCTGGTAGCCTTAGCAGGTGGCTGATTGGGTTAAGTAGCTGATATAATCTACTGTGTGGTGTGAACCTTTTGCATTCTTGGTGGGATAAGTGCCCTCTGAACCCTAAGGTCATGACCCCACTAACACAATAGCCATTCTTTTTTTCTGTTGCTGTGAGGTAATTAAGATATGTGTGTTTATGTGTAAGTATGTGTGCATGCATCTGTGTGTGTTTGTAGGTGTGTAAAAGACTGTGGTGACTGTGTTAGGTAATGGGAGAAGATGATCTTGTGTTGAGGTAAATACATAGTAACTCATGGAGCAGATGTTTGGGGCTCATTAGAAAGGCTTACCTCTCTCACTTTCCCTCCAAGCTCAAGGGTTTCTTCTGTAATTGGTGTTTTCACCTTTAAGGAATAGAAATGTTTACATGACGTCAGCAAGCCTTCCACAGTCAACTCTGCACTTTTATAATTCATCTAAATCCACACTTAGAGCATTGCTGTTGTGTTGGTGTTTTACTCTCCATTGTGTATCAGACAGAGAACAGCACCCAACCACATGTCAAGTGGAGGAGTTAAACTCATCTTTAAGCACTGTGTAGTAGTACTATTTCTCCATGTGGAGGAATCTATTGCAACAGCAAGTTTAAATTCAAATATACTCTCTCCAATCCCCTGCCTCCCACTCTTGCTAGTGTTTAACTTTCACTATTAATCTATCAATCTAATGATTCTACAATGATCCCATTTAATATTCTGTATTTTTTGTCATATCAGCCAAAACAAATGGAATTGTACTCTGTTCACCAGTAACCAAGGAAATGAAAAAGACCTCGCATGGCACAATGTGCTTCGGAAAAAGATCACTGTTGTTTATACCTTTCAGAACATAATTCTGGAAGTGTTTCTGAACAAAATAAGACATTTTTAATCTTTAAATTGCCCTTCTTTACACATATAAATGTTTATCCCAATGCTGCCGGCATTTTAGAAAGTGTGGTAAATGGGAATTCAGAAAACGGGAGGGGTATCCCACAGTTTACTTTATTGACATCACTAAGCATTGTGGTGCCATCTTTACAACCATTAACACAAGCTTAAATAACTACAATCTAATAAACAATAAATGGTGCTCACTAGTACAGCATGCACATAGATACATATCTTTCACCACATTTAGCTAGCTACTATTGTTAACTTAGTACCTGTCAGCTTTAGTGTTATACATTTTCACAAAACTCACATCTTGTCTTGTTGTTAAAGATGCCTGCAGCTCCACTGTCAACAGATTAAATTAAAGAAATAAATTGTCTGTAATGGCTCCAAAAAGAGAGGCATTGCTAATAGATTGCTTATACCATGCTTGTTAATAGCATGTATTACAATTATGTTTGTTATTAGAACTAAACTAGCTAGCCTGATCTGGATGCTTGAGTAACATTGATCAGGTTTTGTTAGCAAGCAGCATAGTTCCTTGCATCCAATGGCTGGTTTGCATCTGAAGTTAAGCAGCCTTGGTGCCAGTTGGTCCCTAGATGGGAGTCCAGATATAGCTAAAACTGGTGTTAGAGGACCACTAGGGGGCAATCTTTCCACTTGTCTAAATATAGAATTCCAGTGCCCCAGGGCAGTACGGTGGACATTGCTCTAAGTTGGGTGCTGTCTTTTAGTTGGGACATTAAACGGCTGACGTCACTCTTTGTTCAATCACTCCTGAAGTTTTTTTGTTTTGTTACTACAATATTAGCAACAGATGCATGTTAATAATTTAATTCAACAACAACAAAAAATCAACAACAAAAATTCATAATACATTTTCTTTCTGCTTGTTGTGCACCCATCACACCCATTGAAGCTCCACTTATGAATTCAAAAGTTACGATGTTCAACTACATTCAACTTGGTAGGGTTCAAGCTTAAATCTGTCTGAATCAAGGAGTGACAAACTTGAACGGAGTAAGTGAACATCATTTTCAATATTTTAATTTACCTCTATTTTACCAGGCAAGTCGACTGAGAACATTTTAGGAGAGCTGATGAATTAGCCAATTGAAAGCTGGGGATTATTAGGTTGCGATGATTGTATTTAAATTTTAACAAAATATACATGTAAATGGTATGAGGGTCAGAATGAAAATGTGTCCATGACACCAGGGTTAACACCCCTACTCTTATTATGAGTTGCCATGGGATCTTAAATGCCTACAGAGAGTCAAGACACCCATTTAATGTCCCATCCATAACACAGGGCAGATGTCCCCTTCACTGCTCTGGGGCATTGGGAATGATCTTTACACCAGATGGTGGTCTGTCCCCTACTGGCCCTACAACACCACGTCTAGCAGCATTTGGTCTCCCACCCAGGGACCAACAAGGCCTGACCCTGCTTAGTTTTAGAAGTAAACCAGTAGTGGAATACGAGGCGGTATGCTGTTGGTGGCCTAACATTATGAATGCAGATGCTGTGGGGGCATTTTCCTGGCATGGTTTGAGTTCACTTGTCCCCTAAGCGGGAAGGGTCACTGGCATCTTTACAAAGTTATTCTGAGTGATCACCTTTATCCCATGGTGAAACATGTCTATCCTGATGGGAGTGGTCTCTTCCTGGATCACAAGGCCCCCATCCACAGGGCCGTGGTCTCACCGAATGGTTTAATGAGTATGAAAATAATGTGAATCATTATGCTGTGGCCTTTACAGTGACCAAATCTCAACCCAATGTAACACCTACCTGAGGTTTTAAATTAACATGTTAGAAAGCGCTCTCCATCACCATCCTCAAAACACCACATATTTTGGAAGAATGGTGTTCCAATCTTTTAATAGAGTTCCAGATAATCATTGACAAGGCACATTGAAGCTGTTCTGTTAATGAAATAATGAAGATATTTACACACATAACAAACATAGCCATCACAGACGTTTCAGGATTTGTGTTTCTACGGATGGATTACCTCTTTAATAGGATGACATTAACAGACCAGTTAAGAATGACAAGATCATAATTCATTCAAAAAAGAGTCAATGAAGAAAACTGTATTCAGACCTCAGTCATATTTCACTCAGAATGAATTACACAGAAGACTCTTTATAAGACACAGTAATGGAGCCACACTATTGGCCTTCTAGTTTCTACCCATCAACACCATAATTAGTCCTGTTAGTCAGTGATGATTCTCCCCCCAGACTAGCGGGGGTATTTGACGACCAAATACCACTACCTGTGGTCACTGACTGGTCAGGTGATGACGCACACCCGTTACCGTGGTTTCATACTGTGCCTTAGGCCACTACGTTAACTATAGTTTTTCCTCACTGCAACCTGAACTCACTCCCACACAAAGACGTAGAACTGTCTGGACTCATACACCACACACAGTTATGAATCAAAGGAAGAAGTGTATTACAGTAAGGGCCAGGTGTGTGTCTTCCTATGTGTTGGTCGCCACATGTTGTTGGCTGAGGCAGATCCTGTTCATTGGGGGATGTGTAATATCATAAATGCTGAATAAAAATGTAAAGAAATGTGATTTTCTTCTGTAAAGTAATATTTATTTTGTGTCTTGCAGAATGATGATGTATTGGGCTGGTGTGACAAGCACAGGAGATGTTCACAGGTAAGGAAACACATATAGAACCGGTCTCTTTTAGACTATAGTGTGTGTGTGTGTGTGTGTGTGTGTGTGTGTGTGTGTGTGTGTGTGTGTGTGTGTGTGTGTGTGTGTGTGTGTGTGTGTACCTGATACATACTTGAACACTCCATATTGTGACCCACTTGTGTCCATTGATACATTCAACACATTCGGTCCATTCAACCCAGTGGGCCAACTTCCAAAGGACTAATATGGTTTTGAGAAATATTGAGTGGAGCATCAGTGAGATGAGGTGACCTTGGCCTGTATTGACAGTAAAATCAAACTCTAAACCAAACCTGGTCTACCCTAACCTGTAAATAGTCATTTGCAAGGACAGAATTGTCAATATTTTTATCTCCAGGTGTCGACATGCAAAGTAATATCAGAGTCTAACACAGCATGTACAACCCCCAATTCCAAAAAAGTGGGGAGAGTATGGAAAATGCCAAAATAAATAACCAAGAGTCATTTGAAAATTCAATTCACCCTGTACTATATTGAAAACACATTATTAACACATTATGTGTTATATTGATGGGCACCATCAATGCAGAAAAATATGTACACATTTTGGAGCAACATATGCTGCCATCCAGACATTGTCTTTTCCAGGGACGTCCCTGCATTTTCTAGCAGGACAATGCTAAACCACAGTCTGCCAGGATTACAAGCACATGTTGCGTAAGCAGAGGGTTTGGATGCTAGCATGGCCTGTGTGCAGTCCTGACCTGTCTCCAATGTGTGGCACATTATGAAATGCAAAGTAAGGCAACGAAGGCCGCATATACACTCACCTAAAGGATTATTAGGAACACCCGGTTAATTTCTCATTAATGCAATTATCTACTCAACCAATCACATGGCAGAAGCTTCAATGCATGTGTGGTCCTGGTCAAGACAATCTCCTGAACTCCAAACTGAATGTCAGAATGGGAAAGAAAGGTGATTTAAGCAATTTCAAGCGTGGCATGGTTGTTGGTGCCAGACGGGCCGGTCTGAGTATTTCACAATCTGCTCAGTTACTGGGATTTTCATGCACAACCATTTCTAGGGTTTACAAAGAATGGTGTGAAAAGGGAAAAACATCCAGTATGCGACAGTCCTGTGGGCAAAAATGCCTTGTTGATGCTAGAGGTCAGAGGAGAATGGGCCGACTGCTTCAAGCTGATCAAAGAGCAAATTTGACTGAAATAACCACTCATTACAACCGAGGTATGCAGCAAAGCATTTGTGAAGCCACAACACCCACAACCTTGAGGCGGATGGACTACAACAGCAGAAGACCCCACCGGGTACCACTCATCTCCACTACAAATAGGAAAAAGAGGCTTGCAAGAGCTCACCAAAATTGGATAGTTGAAGACTGGAAAAATGTTGCCTGGACTGATGAGTCTCGATTTCTGTTGAGACATTCAGATGGTAGAGTCAGAATTTGGCGTAAACAGAATGAGAACATGGATCCATCATGCCTTGTTACCACTGTGCAGGCTGGTGGTGGTGGTGTAATGGTGTGGGGGATGTTTTCTTGGCACACTTTATGCCCCTTAGTGCCAATTGGGCATCATTTAAATGCCACAGCCTACCTGAGCATTGTTTCTGACCATGTCCATCCCTTTATGGCCACCATGTACCCATCCTCTGATGGCTACTTCCAGCAGGATAATGCACCATGTCACAAAGATTGAATCATTTCTAATTGGTTTATTGAACATGACAATTATTTCACTGTACTAAAATGGCCCCCACAGTCACCAGATCTCAACCCAATAGAGCATCTTTGGGATGTGGTGGAACAAGAGCTTCGTGCCCTGGATGTGCATCCCACAAATCTCCATCAACTGCAAGATCCTATCCTATCAATATGGCCCAAAATTTCTAAAGAATGCTTTCAGCACCTTGTTGAATCAATGCCACATAGAATTAAGGCGGTTTTGAAGGCGAAAGGGGGTCAAACACAGTATTAGTATGGTGTTCCTAATAATCCTTTAGGTGAGTGTATTTGGGCAGCTGAAGCATGCATAATGGATGAATGGGGGGAAATTCCGCTTGGTAAACTAGTGTCTTCAGTGCCCAAATGCTTAATAAGTTAATAAATTAAAAGACATTTGTTTTGGACTTCCTTTTTGTTTTAGTTAGCGGTCTCATGTGTATATGTCTGCCTTTGTTGTTTTCAATGCTGTGCATGGTGTTCTGTTGTTATGTTTAGTTACACATGTTCCATTTGAGTTCTCCCTCATGTGTTGTGTTTGGTTCCCCCTGGTGTCCCTTCTATGCCTTGCATGTATTATGTTCTTCCGTTTGTGTCTGTTTAGGTTACGTCAATTGTTATTAGGTTCCCAGTTGTTTTGTGTTAGTCCTCATTTGTTTTCGTATTTAGCCCTTGTGTTTCCTCCTTGTCCGTGTCGATCAATGTTCCCTTTTAGGTGTGCCTGTATTTCGTATATGCTTTGGTAATTTCAGTTTTGCCCCATGAGGCAGTTTTGCTTTCACTAAGTCTTTGTTGACCAAGTTCGATATTGTATATCCTTTGCGCCTGTCTTTTACTCTTTATGCTACGAAAGGAATCGTGACAAATCGATCACGAGTCCAAAATCCAGCCCACCCTGGGCCGGATGTTACAAGGAGATGTTACAAAGTGGTAAACAGTCGACTCTCCCAAATTCTTTGGAGTGTGTTGCAGTCACCAGATATGAAATGAGTGTATATTAGAAAAATTAAAATTAATTCACAAAGTAAAACATCACAATGTGTTTCAGTATAGTATAGGGTGAATTGGATTTTCAAATGACACTTTTTGTAATTTTTTTGCATTTTCCATACTGTCCCAAACCTTTCTGAATTGGGGTTGTAGATGCGAAGTCCTGTATGCTGACTGGTAGTTTGTAACTGTGATTAGCTCTGTAAGAGTGCGCAGGAAGGCAACTCATAATTAGTTGCTTTAGATGTAAATAAAGCAGAATTAATTAATCTGTGTTTGTATTGGCGTATCTGAGTGTGTGTGTGGCAGTGTGTATGAGGCCTGCTTTAAGCCATGGAGTTGTTTTAAAAGACATCAAACAGCCTTTATTCCCTAGGAGCAGACGGGGGTTAAATGAATAGCCTGAGTGGCTCATATCAAGGAATAACAAGCTTTTTCCTCACCTTATTATTTCAGCCGGATTCGCTTTTCCTCCGAAAGCCTTGATACCCAGCAGGAGGCACACGCCACGCGAACTGCTCTCATGTTCGAGCAAAAGTCATGTTTAACACACACATGTTTTCAGGCAAACAACACCACATCCCACATAACCACTCACACATACAGAATAGGTGGGCAGTGGTGAATCCAGATCCAAACAGAGCATAACCGTGCAGTCTCTTGATGCTGTCAGTCAGTCAGCACAACTGGATAACACGCAACACTAATTGGTGGCTAATAAGTCAATAAACATGGTTAGCTCGTTAAGGGTAATCATCTGAGTCAGGCTACTGTAGCCAATATACACACACACACACACACACACACACACACACACACACACACACACACACACACACACACACACACACACACACACACACACACACACATGCACATTGACAGACATATACACACAGAGCACCATTCCCCATGCATTTAGCCAGCCCTAGGGAAAGACTGATGGAGGGGAGTGGGGATAAAAGACCCCCCCACACATTTTCTTTCTGAGTGAAGGCCGTTTTTCTCACATCAACCATTTGAGCTGGTCTAATTGCTTTCAGATGGAGGTTATACTCCCACAGTCCCTCCAATAATAGGTAAAGTAAATGTTGTGCTTCTTGTAAAAATAACGACAGTCCCCGGACCATCTCTGAACGAAAAGCTGCTCTTTAGGAAAGGCAAGAAATAAGCTGCTGTTTATTCGCTTAAAACGCTGTGCCAGGAAGCCTGTGTTTGTTTCCAAGGTGCAATTTTTTGCTTTTTCTCAACTCCATCTTCTCTCTCACCTGCCTACGCCTTTCTCCTTTAATGCAAATGTTGTTTGTGTCTTTTTACACCATACGTTATTTTCAACGTTGTAACCTGCTTCCCTGCTTCAGAGACTCTGCAAAGAAGCGTGCACTGACCTACAGGTGTCGTCATTTAAAGGCGTGTCTATCCCCAAATCAATCATTGTAAGTTGGGGCAGAGTGTTAGGTGGAATTGGCGTGGTACCGCCCCACTTTCCAGAACGCCGGGTTCTTGCCTGGGCTACTCCACCATCAGTCAAACCAGCCCAGGGGGAACTGAAAGATGATGTCCAATGTTCCCCTTCACTTTGCCCTTTGGGAATTTGTTAGGGAACACACGCCGACCGAAGGCTACGGTCCTGGACTCGGATTAACCCCAGCCAACCCTCCTGCCTGGGGTGGTGGTCTCAGGTGCCTAGGGGCCGGCTACACTATTTATCCCCCCTTCTCCCTTCACTTGACCCTGGCTGCACTTGGCTGGGCCTGGGACTCTCAAAACCAGGGCATGCCCCCTTTCACACCTGTCACTCTTCCATTGTCTGCCTTTTCTCCCCCAAACAGCTGTCTGACCCCACACGCCCCCACCTTACTCTAGCTGGACCTGTGGTCAGTTGTTTTAATTGTTTATATCATGGGATTTGGCAGTTTTCAGTATGCTCTGCCACTTTGCTTTTGAATTTGTTTTGGCTGTTTAGTAAAAATATTTTGTAGGTTTAGCCGTGAATATGTTTGGTGACTTTATGTCCTAATCTCAAGTTATGTGTGTCAATATTAAGCAGCACTTTATGCCGTGTTCCATTTGTACTCGGAGGTCGGAAATTCCGGGTTCCTAATCGGAATTTAACTGGAACGCCCGCCCAAGTGGGAAATTCCTAGTCGCAAAGTCTGAGATATTTCACTACCCCAAGTTCATTTTCCAAGATGGCAGCACCCTGTATCAACAGTAAATGAAAGTTCTTCTTACTGGTAATTTTTAGTAATTGTTTTATTTGTTTTTGACGGATATTGCCGTACACACAGTACTGTCCAACTGTTGTGTCTGGACATGTTGCTACGGCATTAGAAGGCGTGAAAACACACTGAAATGCGTTTTATCAACTGGTTTTGCTAAAAATGGCTAACATGGCTAGTTGTATGCTACTTGTATGGCTCACTTGTTTTCCCAGTTCGCTAACTGGAATGCGATCAACTTGAGAGCCAAATGGAACGCAGCATTACTCCCCCACTGACTGAATTAGCCATCAAGCTAAAGTAGAAACAATACATGAGAAAAAAGGCAGACAGGAAGTTCATGTGTAGCCTTGACAGGGTGGCAGAGCCCGGGGCCGATGCCTCTGTATGAATGGAAAGTACGGAGCATTTGCTCCCTTATTAGCAGTTGTTTATTGGTGACTGTGTCCCAGTGTTAGGGGCTGGGTGGATATAAATGAGAACCACAGCCAATTTAGAAAATGTGGCCAAAGTTTACTGACTTCTTGTTGCTCCCTAAGTGCACATGTTTTATATAAATTCTTTATCTTATTAGATGTTTTTCTCTGTAGCCAAAACGAATGAAGTTCTATACATGATACCCACAACTTTAGCACTTAAAAATATATACTGAAGCAAACAATTCACCAACCTTTTAAGAAAATAAAAAACACCTTTCTGTAATGTCAACCATCATCTATACCAATCTCGTCTCTGCTATCTGCGGTGATTGAAATAAAGCTTAGCCCTTGTCTTTATTTTCTCGTCCACAGATGTCCAGACTCAAATAAATATCAACATGTTTTCAGTTATCAATATGCAGTAATGGGTATAGATATGTTTTTATGTTATATCTGTTTTTGTAGCATAGGTTACCACTCACAAACTTTTTGTTATGGGGAGCTCTGAGACTTAATAGGAAAAAGCTATAATAGGAAACTGAAGGTCTTTATTACATTTTTTTGTGATTTTCTTCCTCATTTTTCTCTCCCTCCCAATTCCTTCTGATCCTGCCTTGTCGGCAGCTCCACAACTCATTGGACAGATCTGTGAGATGGCGAAGGGCGCTCATATGGTTCATCCGACCACAAGTCTCCCAGACGCTGATTCTTTTCGCACACAGAAGCCTTTAGTTGGATAATGCAATTGATGATTACATTCACCTACTATTCTTCTGCAATTTAGCCCACAGGTGCCTGATCTGGACACAGGGAGTCACAGGAGAGAGACGTAGCAGGATAGATAATCTGATTTATCTAACCCAAATCCCAGGCAGCATTATGCCAATTTGCGCTGCAGTGCAGGAGGCCCGAGGAAAGTCTGAGAACCTATAGTACTTCTTTCAAACATTTTCTGTATTAACCAAAGTTAGAAGGACGGTTGCAGTGCTTAGGCCCAGGGAATAACCTTGTGAAAATAACAACCTGTTGCTCATCCAAGCTGTATTTTAACAGAATTTAACATTAAGCCACAGAGGGTTAGGCACATAGGCCCATTTTCCAAATGTGCAGTGTTTCGCCTTTAAGACTTCCCTCTGAGAGGACAATGATATTCTCTCTCGGCCAGGGAGAGAACCATTATCTTTTATAGGTTTCTTATGCCATTCTTTTAATGGATTGTAAAAATATATCAATATAGCCATCCAAAAGTCCATCCAAGTGTTATTTCATACTACCAGTGATGATCTAGGCACCCAGCTTGGTTTACAGCATTTCAAATCAAATACAACCTATGGTGCCTATGAGCAACATCTAATGTAATCTCAGCTCATATTGCTTAAAGAAAATCATGGTTAGTTACCACTGAATATTTTCAGCATGGCCAGTTACCTTTAACTGCTTGTAAAACTGTTTATGATGATGGAGTCATTTTAAACCATATTAAAGAATGCATGCTATGTCTGTGTTACATCGCTTAGTCTCTCGACTCCCGCTCTCCTTCCCTTACGGTGAAGTTGACCAGAACCACAGGTGCTGTTGACTCGATGGGCAACAAGATATTTCCAATGGCTTTATTTTAGTCACAAGAGGAAAACATGTCTGAGTGAGAACCACTGAATTAGAAAGGGTTGTTGTCCGCATAGCCAGATACCGCAAACACCTAATCTCCACCAACAACTCCATATGTGTATGCTGCTGCGCATGTGGACAGTTAAAAGATATTTCACAAATATTGTCAGATAGTTTTTCAAATCTTAAGAGTTTACCTAAGTCAAACTGAGTTCATATTTCACACCATCTGTTGTGTAGATCCAGCTATATGCTTCCGGATGAATCTGCAGGACAGAATCCCACATGAATCAATAGGATGAACACAACAGATGGTTTGTAAACCAGACAACTTTTTATAATTTTTGCAAAACATTGATTTTGGAAAGAACTAAGGGATAGTTCCAGACACATTTAATGATGCATAAAAACATTTAACAAACTTTACGTTGAAAAGTTAACAGTTCCATCCGGAGAAAGGAGAGAGGGCTCGATGTTTACTTTGTCAATGGGTCGCCGGTGTTACTCTCGAATGATCTGTATGACTCCTGCCTTGAAGGTATGCAGCACATCCCTCAGAACTCAGCTCCATTGGCTACTTATGGAATCCATATGCCAGAGGATACTGAAGCCTCACATATGGTTTATTTCATGATGAAATGTAAGGCCTGGTTCCATGAAAATTTGCCTGACAGTTCACTAAATCAGACCCCTCCGTGCTTCCTTTGAGTCATCCACTCCAGGTCGGGGGATGAAATCGTTGGGGTTCAAAAGGGCCTCTTGGTGCTCCTGGTCCGTCTTTCTTTTCATATACGTCCTTCTGCTAATTTATGTTTTCATAAAACAATTTTATAGACCTATGTTCACGTGGGCCGTAATGACGGAGTGTGTTATGAGTCAGTTAGTGGGGTTACTCCTAACACTCCACCTGCTGCTCTGTACAGAACCAACTCTCCTTCTGTGGTGCTAATGTTGTGCAGGTGTTAAAGTGTCAAGTTTTGTTTGTCACATGACAGGAGACGCAAATGTATTTGCATGTAGAGTGAAATTCTTGTGCACGCTGGCCATGGTGAGGCATGGGAACACAGGTGTCTGGATAATCTTATCAAGCAATAGTCTTCTCTCCTTAATCAAGTGCTCCATTACCTTTCTACACTCTTGTTTTACATTTATCAAGCATTCCGTTTGACTCTGTGAATCCTGCCCTGCGTCTACTCCCTCCTTTAGTTAACAGGTTTTCAAAGTCCTGCAGAATCACTGCCCTGCTCCTCAAAAATATAGTTTCTTACTGTCCTTTGTCCCTGTCAAATAAAATAAATAAATTAAAAACATCCAGGTGTCAGAGTGGTATAGTGGGCTAATTCACTACATTGCCTTGATCCGGCGGCCATGGGTTCAATCCTGGTCATGGCTCCTATGACTTTTCTCAGAGCTCCAGCACAGTGCAGCGTATTGGTATTGCGCTGCCCAGCATAAGGGAGTAGAAACCTTGGACTAACGCGCCTTGCTACGTCAAACTTCAGCGTCTCCGTAGTGTGTGAATGTGTAATCACTGCATGTTTACTGGCTAGAGCTTTCATGTTAAATGAGCTGTGTGATTAGAATCAGACGGCTGGCTGACATGTGATTAAAGAAACCAAATCAGGGTCACGCAGAATTGGAGAATTATCTATTGGGAGGGAGAAAATAATGGTTAACCTATTAAATAATAAATACATATTTTATTTATTAAAATGTTTTTTCATTATTCCTATAGATACAATGTCATTTTCATCTTAGTGATGGGCATAGTGGGCTTACCTGAGGAATAACTGATTAGTATTCTATTATTCATATTCACTGCTATGAGAAAGTGTTCACTAAATATATTCACTTGCATGTATGTTTGGGAGCATTGTCTTGCTGCGTGAATGTAAAATTCAGCCAGCATGTGTAGGTCTGACAGGAAGTGGTTTTTTGATTCTGAATTATTAACATTTCATGTCAGGTGAAAAGTAATGTAATTCCTTTTTAGAGCTCTTAAGTCTCTCCTCTCCACATTTAAATTGATTGTTTTCTGCTCTGTAGATTTTGCATGCAGTATTGCCTGTATAGCCTCATTACATTTCAACTTCAGCGGAGTTGACTTTATGCTAAAAGCCTACACATTTTTAGCTCTTTTAATATGCGCATCTTTAAACATTGAACGTGCCAAAAACTCTAATGTTCTGTATTGTTTCTTCCTGATTGCCATTTTGAATGACCTTACAGGGCATTCTTAACATAATAATAATAATGCATTCCACTTATATAGCGCTTTTCTTCCAAGGAACCCAAAGCGCTTTACACAGTGAGGGGGAAAGCCCACCTCATCCATTACCAATGTGTAGCACCCACTTGGGTGATGTACGGCAGCCATTTTGCGCCAGAACGCTCACCACACATCAGCTATTAGGTGGAGAGGTGAGTAGTTACATATGCCAATTAGGAAGGAGGGGGATTATTAGGTGGCCATGATTGAAGTGAGGCCTGGTTGGGAATTTGGCCATGACACCGGGGTTAACACCCCTACTCTTACGATAAGTGCCATGGAATTTTTAATGACCACAGAGAGTCAGGACACCCATTTAACATCCCATCTGAAAGACGGCACCCTACGCAGGGCAGAAGTCCCCATCACTGCCCTGGGGCAATAAGAAAGATCTTTAGACTAGAGGGAAGAGTGCCCCCTACTGGCCCTCCAACACCACTTCCAGCAGCACTGGTCTCCCATCCAGGGACTAACCAGGCCCAACCCTGCTTAGCTTTAGAAGCAAACCTGCAGGGCAATACAGGGCTCTATGCTGCTGGTAACATGATAGTCACAGTGAGCTGAGCAAAGTGAGACAGAAGGAAACCCAGAGTTGACTATATATATATTTAAAGAACAAAACAAGAAACAGTGCAGCAGAACAAACTGTAACACTTTTGGAGCAGAGGGAGTAAGTCCCTACACTGTAAAAATTTTTATTTGACTCAGTTAAGTTGCGGCAACTTTAGGAAAGTTGCGGCAACTTTAGGAAAGTTGCTCCAACTTTAGGAGTTAAGTCCGCATAGGAGTGAACTTACCTCCTAAATTTGGCGCAACTTTCCTAAAGTTGCCGCAACTTAAATGAGTCAAATAATTTTTTACAGTGTATATGGTGTAAAAAAATTTTGTTCGGGAAGTTTGGTCTGGACTAGATCCATTGAGGAGTAATTATAATCGGTTGAGAAATCGTCGGGCCAATCAAATTGCCATGGCGGGCTTTATACGATGATAGAGAGATGATCTGCAGTTACGTAATCATCACGTCATCAAAGAGCGCTTGGTTTGAACTGGTTTACAACAAAGATGACTGCAGCTGGAGAAATGAGATGTATAGATTCCGCTATCGCGTCTGTTGTAAAAGAAATTGACAGCGAATCAATTGTAAAAGACAAACAGAGAACTGCAATCAAGGCATTTGTCGAGCGTAAAGATGTTTTTGCTGACCTTCCTATGGGACTCTGGAAAAGTTTAATTTATCAGCTGGTTCTGTCACTTACTGCGTTGCTCTGATTAGGTGTAGGTCTATCCAATTGAGTGCTGAGTTTTTTCGGTTAAGACACGCCTCATAATCAAAGCCCTATGGAGCAGTATCAGACTCACATTCTGACTAGAATATGAGTATGACAAAGTCAGGCTACCTCTGTGGCTCTCCAGAGGGCTGACACTGCCTCTGGGAAGAATGAGGGAGGTGTTGGAACCGGTCAGCGGCAGCTGTGTGAATGGCAGAGTGGTCAGTGGCAGCATGATCAGCGGCGGACTGGTCAGCGGTAGCAGCAGCAGCTGGGTCGGCTGTGTCGGCGGTGGATGGGTCAGTGGTGGCTGGGACAGCCGTCGGATGAACACGGACCTATTGCTGACTGGGCTGATTAGGGGCCTATTGCTGAGTGGGCTAACAGGGCCCTGTTGGATAGCTGGCTCTACAGGGGCCTGTTGGTTCCTTCCAGAGAAGGGGAGTGAAAATGTTCTTCTGAAAACTGATTGTAATCATCCACCTCTGGTCAACTCCCAAATGTCAGTAGCCCATGCTTCATGATGACCACAGAGGAGCAGAGCGTTACAATGATCCATGTTTTCACTTCCTCTCAAACTGAGGTAAAGTCTGAATAGGAGCAAAGTTGGCTCAATGCTCCATCAAATATTCCAATGAATAACAAAATAGAGAGGCATAGCAAACTAGAGGAACATTATTACTGTGCTGTAGATAACCAATGACCTGTTTGACAACAACGTCCCAGATGCCACTGTGTGGCCATATTCCCAAATTAAAGTTACATTTAATAATGAAAATGACCACTATAAGGGCATTTTGCTTCTATATATTATATTGCAGATTCAAAGTAAGATATGTCAATTATACTCTTCCATTTCTAAAGTGGGTTCTAGGATGAAAGACAGATGAGAAAGCGAACAGTTAATGACTGTATAGCATCCCCTTTTCACGGGTTGGCTGGCTGGCAGCAGGAGATCAGAGCCCATTATCCTGGGAATTAATTCACTATTTTACTGTGGTCAAATAAATTCACAGGCAAAAGTCTTGATTTTGCACACATTAAAAACAATATTTCTACAGAATAGTCTTTCTTTATACTCTCTAAAGTTTACAGAATAATAAATGTGTGGCAGTAGTACACTCTAAAAACAAAAGGATCTAAATAGCACTAAAAGTGGTTCATGGCTTGTAATCATAGGGGAACCACTTTAAGTGCTATTTAGCTCCTATCTTTAAAAATGGTGCCATGTAGAACCATAAGAGGTGCCATATAACACGTTAAGCACCTCATAGAACCACTGAAGAACCGCTGAAGAACCGCTGGAGAAGTAGTGGTGCTATATAGCACCTTTACTATTTAAAGAACCTGTTAAGCCCAGTTTGGTTCTTCAGCGGTTCTTCAGTGGTTCTTTGGGGTGGTTAAGGTGTTATATTGAACCTCTTATGGTTCTACATAGCACCATTTTTAAAGATAGGTGCTATATAGCACTTAAAGTGGTTCCCCTATGATTACAAGCCATGAACCCCTTTTAGTGCTATTTAGAACCTTTTGTTTTTAGAGTGTATGACATTGAAAACATTTTTTTAAAACACTGAGTAGCTGGGCCCTGTGTCCCTGTGTCAGTAGCCAGGTCTTATAGTATTATCCAAAGCTGCCCACAGTAATGAGTGCAGACATGAGTGCAGACACCACATTTATGCTCAAGCATTGAGCTACGTTGGGACCATAATAAATATTTTTCCATCTTTTACTACTACTGCTGATACTAGTATTACTACTGTAATGATACTAAAACAAATTACCTATTATTTACTACATACCATACATATTACTTAATATTACTTATTACTTAAACAACACTTTTGGTTTGGATACAGATATATTTATGTATTATTTTAAACAGACGTCATGTTGTGTGTCAGAACTTTGTGGTAGCCGTAAACCCCATAGAATCACTAACCTCTCCTCTTCGCTCATCAGGTCCATCTCCTGACCACATCTGATTGATTTGCAGCGCTTGAAATCTAAAGCTAAATTTATGCTGAGAGGCGATCGGTGGAAATGGTGACTGGCCTTGCTAGATGACGTGTGTGTGCTTTTGGGCACCTGGGACTGGGTAGATGGAGAGCGGCCATACAAGGACTGGTGTCTAGTGTCTACCTGCAGGGTTGCAGTCTGTTCCACTTTCATTTACATCACATTTATTCATTTAGCAGATGCTCTTATCCAGAGTGACTGACAGTGAATACAGGTACATTCCCCCTGGAGCAACTTTGGGTTAAGGCGAGACACGGCAGGCAAAAACATAGATTTTTCATGCAGTGGTCAATTTTGAGATTTTGGGCTAGTTTACTCCTTCAATATGTATTCTTTCAAGCTGCTATAAAGAAAACGTTAAAAAAAACATTAGGGTGTTTATTTTATTACATTTTGTTAACTTGCGGTAGTAAGTTTCTCCCGAATTTACTAAGAAGTTA
>JACXGM010007478.1:7257-30692 GCA_016801145.1 Umbra pygmaea
TCCTGGGCCTCCATCACACCTCAGCAGTGCCACAGGCTGATTGCCTCCATGCCACGCCGCATTGAAGCAGTCATTTCTGCAAAAGGATTCCCGACCAAGTATTGAGTGCATAACTGAACATAATTATTTGAAGGATGACTTTTTTTGTATTACAAACACTTCTTTTATTGGTCAGATGAAATATGCTAATTCTTTGAGATAGGAATTTTGGGTTTTCATAAGCTGTATGACAAAATCATCAGTATTAAAACAATCATTGAACTGAAATATTTCAGTTGGTGTGCAATGAATATAAAATATATGAAAGTTTAGATTTTATCATTACATTATGGAAAATAATGAACTTCATCACAATCTGCTAATTTTTTGAGAAGGACCTGTACAGATACTAGATATTTAACCTCCCTGAAAATATCTCAAATTTGCGCTTGCGTCATCTGTGTTACCGGAAGTGATTTGCCTGCTCATGCGAGGTCGAAATGGCGACTCACTACATGTGAAGAGGACATAATAGATCCGGCTTTATGCTACATTAAAATGTATAAAACGCCATGTAGCAGACTCACGGGTAAACACCTATATAATAAATGCAAACCGTTCAAATGCACCATATGTACTATACATTATTCTGCTTACGTGGGTTGAATACACTACTAGTAGGTTAGGTTGCAAAGCTAGATAGCATGCTAACCGTTAACTCTACCGAGTTCATAATGATGTTATGAATGGCTGTCAGCTAGCTAGTTAGCAATGATCATGACCTTTGTTCTTTTATGTACAAATATGTGTTAAGCACGATCGTAGTCATCTGGCACATTGCCCTAATATCGACCCATTGTTTACTCTTTTATTACCAGCAAATATATATTATAGCTAGTTTCTGCTGAAGAGTTAGCTAGCCCAAATATAGCTTAGCTAGCTGTCTTAAGGTAACACCATAACATACTGCTGTTTTGATAGTCTATCTGCAATAACTTCTGTATTAAGGACACGCATACATTACTTTTTTAGCAAGTTGTAAGCGATTAAAATTATGTAGCTTTCTCACTTTTTATGCCATTTAATTTGTAAAACAACATTTTGTTTGGTTGCTCTCTTGATGGTTTAGGTCTGGTTGGTGCCAGTGTGAGCTTGAACCTGAAAATATTAGGTAAAAATGCCCCTAGGTATTACCAGAGTGCACGTAGCTTCCTCCAGTGGTCCAGGAAAGACAAATCACAATGGATAACATACCAGCATCTGAACTTCTTAAAGCGCCAGGTAAGTCACATTGAGTCCATATTATGTGTATCTAATGAGTTCATGTGAGTGAAGGACAAGATTCTGTCTTTAAATTGTGAACTGTCCAACAAATTGACACAATACTCATACTAGGTAATGTCAAAACACAGGATTACCTCTATTTTAATAATTATATTAGATGTGTTATGAGGGTCATATTAATCTGTGGCATTTTATAAAACCTGTGTCAACCCACTATTTTGTGTGCTTATGTGCACATATTAGTCTCATTGCTTAGAACATTGTTTGCTATAATGTACCTGTGGCAGCCCAATCTGCTCTTTCTCTCCTTCCTCAGTATGTGTTGAAGAGTAACAATGAACTCTATCAGAGAGTTAAACCTAAACAGACTGCCAGTGTTACCCTCCTGGAGGACCAGCAGGATGAGAGTGTGGTCAGGCAGATCCAGGATGAGAGCGTGGTCAGGCAGATCCAGGATGAGAGCGTGGTCAGGCAGATCCAGCAGGTGCCCACCATCGAGCCTGGGCCTGTGTTTGTCAAAGTTAAACCACCGCTACCACAACCAGATATCTCTACACCTGTCTTGGGTGCTGCCTCGACTGGAATGCCAGCAGATATTCCTGCTGTGTTGGAGCGGACATCCGGCAACACTGAGTCAACATCTCAGACTGAGGCTGTGACGTTGGAGGCGCCCCACGTGCAGCTGGAGACTGATGAGGCCAGGGAGGCTCGGCTGGACAGGCAGTGGAAGGAGCTTAAGGTGGAGCTGGCTGAGCTTCCAGATGTGTATGCCAGACTCGCCAAAATCAAACTCACAGGTATGGTTTGGCCTAAGCTATGCCGGACTGCTAGTAACTAGGGCTGTAACAGTACACGGGTACGTAACCATACCGTATGGTGTGTTATTCGCGGGTTTGCACATGAACTCGAATTGGCCTACATAGAACATTAGATTATAAGTTAATGGCTGGCAACTATATTTTTTATACTTCTTCAAAAAATCGGATTATATATTTGGCCTGGCTACATTAATATATAGGCCCCTATGTCTATTTTGCTATTTTACAACATTTGGAAAGTAAACGATGTAGATATGGGGCATTCTTTGTACAAACATCATGTTTATAAAGAGTTTTCTAAATGTTAGGTTGCCTGCAGGCTTCACAATGTTACTTTGTCCATATAGTCTTTCAGTTGTAGAGGCAGTTGTGGAAACAAAAACAACTGCCTCCTCACTTTATTCAAGCAGCCCTATCAGCAGAATCTGATAAGGCCAAATAAATGACAAGAGCAGTAGGTGTTTTTGTCATTGCGGATATGCACCTATCTGTACCGTGACCCTCAAACCGCAATATGTGTCGTACCGTGGGTTAGGCGTACCGTTACACCCCTACTAGTAACCAAAATCAGCAGTCTCTCTAAGTGATTTATTGTATAATGTTTCAAGGATGCTGTTAAATGATTGATTTGCAGATTCTGGCAGCCTGTGGTATTGAAATGTTTAAAGGTGCAATGTGTAGAATTGTGTGTGGTGAAAACAGAAGTACTTTATATTTCAGTGACCAAGGAACATGTATTTCATGAAATTAAAAATATCTGACAAAGCAGTTTAGATGGGACAAGAGATTTTCTAAACTATGCAGTCAATATTTTGTGATTTGAACAGTAATACTTGTGTTCCACAGTGTTTGTTCATGTGCTCATGCTGTCCATCTTTAATGTAACTTTGTATACTTACACATTATACTGTATGGAGCCCTTATCAGATAATACAGATTAAATTTTATCTTTATTTTTGTATTATTATTATTTATTACTTTTTTATGTTAATAACTACTATTTCTACAGCATTTGTAAACTGGTCAAAGAGAAAGTAGTTCCATTGTTGTTTCTCGATTTCTACAAATTACACCTTTATTTTCTAGAGATAGCGAAAACTTGTTCGATAGTCATTGGTTGTTTCAACAAATCTATTTATAGCCAAAATGTATTATCACAATAATCTGACTTAAATACCAAGATAACGGTATAACAAGTGAGTCCCTATTGGGGCCTTTGTACTATTTAGAACAATATCCAAGTGTTTCACAATGCAACATTATTAATTAAAGTAAATTATTTTCAAGTACTGAAAATGACAACTGTATTTAAGGTAATGTTCTGTTTACTGGTATTAACTTTCTCTGATCATGGATAATGACATTACATATGTATAGCTACACTCACCTAAAGGATTATTAGGAACACCCGTTCAGTTTTCATTAATGCAATTATCATATGGCAGTTGCTTCAATGCATTTAGGGGTGTGGTCCTGGTCAAGACATTCTCCTGAACTCCAAACTGAATGTCGGAATGGGAAAGAAATGTGCTTTAAGCAGTTTTGAGCATGGCATGGTTGTTGGTGCCAGAAGGGCCGGTCTGAGTATTTCACAATCTGCTAAGTTACTGGGATTTTCATGCTCAATCATTTTTAGGGTTTACAAAGAATGGTGTGAAAAGGGAAAAACATCCAGTATGCAGTAGTCCTGTGGGCGAAAATGACTTGTTGATGCTAGAGGGTCAGAGGAGAATGGGCCGACTGCTTCACGCTGATAGAAGAGCAACTTTGACTGAAATAACCACTCGTTACAATCGAGGTATGCAGCAAAGCATTTGTGAAGCCACAACACGCACAACCTTGAGGCGGATGGGCTAGAACAGCAGAAGACCCCACCAGGTACCACTCATCTCCACTACAAATAGGAAAAAGAGGCTACAATTTGCAAGAACTCACCAAAATTGGACAGTTTAAGACTGGAAAAATGTTGCCTGGTCTGATGAGTCCGATTTCTGTTGAGACATTCAGATGGTCAGAATTTGGCATAAACAGAATGAGAACATGGATCCATCATCCTTGTTACCACTGTGCAGGCTGGTGGTGGTGGTGTAATGGTTTGGAGATGTTTTCTTGGCACACTTTAGGCCCCTCAGTGCCAATTGGGCATCGTTTAAATGCCATGGCCTACCTGAGCATTGTTTCTGACCATGTCCATCCCTTTATGGCCACCATGTACCCATCCTCTGATGGCTACTTCCAGCAGGATAATGCACCATGTCACAAAGCTCGAATCGTTTCAAATTGGTTTCTTGAACATGACAAGGAGTTCACTGTACTAAAGTGGCCCCCACAGTCACCTGGGGCCTCACTTATAAATGTGGCGTACGCACAAAAGAAGGCGTGCGCCGCTCTCTACGCAATCATTGGGATTTATAAAAAGCAAACTTGACGGGAAAATGTGCGGTCCTTCACTGAAACTCTGACCCATGCGTACGCACAAAAACGGGTGAAATGAGAAATGACGACATCGCCAGCAGTTGGATGAAACACGTGAAGCTGTCTGAAACTGCAGACAGTTGTGTAGCTAAACGAAATCGAAATGCTGCCTCTCATTAATAATATGAACATTTCACAAAGCCATTCTCACAATCAACAGCCTGTCGTGAAATACATATGAAATAAAACAAGATTGTAGCCAACGTAAATGCAAATAATGACAAATTTGCAAAAAGAACACTCAAATATGTTCTGTAATTATATTGGCATGTTATGTAATTCATCCTCATAAATAATACGGTAAACAGAACAAAATCATGTTTAAAACTGATATTCTTGTCGATGTTTCTGTCTGGCAGAGCAGAAAGACAAATATATGATGATAGATAGATAGTCCTTATTGTCCATTGGGTAAAGTAGACATGTTGCTCACTAATATATAAGTAATCTTCCCCCAACTGTGGCAGACGTTCGCGATAAAGCGCTAGACGCTTTTTGAAATTGACTTTGATGTCTGACCACTTTTTTATATTTCGGCCATGGTCCGACTCTCAGGCTGCATCATAGTGTTCTCAAACTTTTGCCACTCCAACACCTTTATGGTATTAGTAATGGCCACACTGTGCCCTTCAAACAAAATTTTCCTCCTTTTTTACACCTCGCCGACAATAAATTCTACTTCACATTGAGTGAAGTTTCTTTTTTTGGCTGCGCCACATTTATTAGAGTTGATTGTGATTTATAAAGGGAAAACGGCGTAGGACGTGCGTGCGCACAGCTTTATAAATCTGAATATTTCTTTGCGTACACACATCCTATATTTCGTCCGTACGCCACTTCTGACGCAAATCCACCGCAAAGTTTTATAAATGAGGCCCCAGATCTCAACCCAATAGAGCATCTTTGGGATTTGGTGGAACGGGAGCTTGGTGCCCTGGATGTGCATCCCACAAATCTCCATCAACTGCAAGATGCTATCCTGTCAATATGGGCCAACATTTCTAAAGAATGCTTTCAGCACCTTGTTGAATCAATGCCACATAGAATTAAGGCAGTTCTGAAGGCAAAAGGGGGTCAAACACAGTATTAGTATGGTGTTCCTAATAATCCTTTAGGTGAGTGTCAAATTCCTCAAGCTGTTACGGTGCCTGTTTTGTCCTAAATTAATCTTCTCGTGCCAACCTGGCACCAGTCCTCTTGATTCACAGTCTAGCTCCAAGTCTAACTTGACAAAAGTGTCAGCAGCCATTTCGAATGTCGCTTTGCCAAAGCTATTTGTGAGAAGAAATTTTGCAATGGCACAATATACATTTCACGATTTTGCTAAACCTTGGCGTCATTATCAGTGCTTATTTGTCCTTAACAATAATGAATATGACTGACCCGCGATTGGCTGCAGCATTTGGAAAGAGGGAGCTGAAGGCTCTGATTGGCTGCTGTTTTAAGGATGAGATGTTAGGAATGTATTAAAAATGATATTACTGGAATCACCAGCGTTTACCATATGTCCATGATATAACTGAAATGATCGTGTTTGTGTTAAATACGGTTATTGCCTGGATCTTCTTGGATTAACCTTTTCCATCACACATGAAGTATGCTGTGATTAGGCTGCCAGAGGTTCAGAATTACATGGATAGACTGCTATTTCTGCACTCTTTATCGCGCACTTAAGAGATTTCACATTTCTTTAAAAAAATGTATAATCTGTATTCCACCCTGACTCATCTGTAAACATCAGTTTTAGAGTTTTTGACCTCTTCCATCAGTCTGATTTGGGTATGTGTCTGCCTGCTGCAGAGGTAAACTGCAATGCTTTGCAGGCCTGACTCCAGCCCTCTACATAACCCTAGAGCCAAAAAGGATGCAGGAGAAATGACCTCTATGGCCCACTAAACACATTCTCAGGTCAGGGACCAGTCAATCAGGACCAAGACAATCCTGCCACGTTAACCTTTCCTCTCGCTGAGACCCTCTGTGATCAGTCATCTGTCCCACAGACAATAGCGAGTGTGAAAATAATGAAATCGTCTAGCTTTTCTGTTCGTCTGGCAGCCGTACCGCTCTAGTAATTATAATTGCCTGGAACATCCCCGGACTGATATTTTCTCAATACTTAGTTGCCAAAATATATATTGTAATTCTCACTATACTGTTTTGTGATACTGGGACTCGACTCAGTATATGTCACCTGCAGAGAGAAGAGGGCGTAAGAGCAGTAAAATGAGTCTGTAATGGAGTAATCGATAGTCATACGGTAAATTGCAGATGTTGTTCTTTCAGCGTTGGTAGTGGTTACTGCAGCAGCGGGTTTCGCCATGGCTCCAGTGCCCTTTGACCCCGTCACCTTCTTCCTGGCATCCATTGGGACAGGACTGGCAGCCTGCACTGCCAACTCAATCAACCAGGTGAGTTCAAGTGTGTCTAAATGTCAGTGTGCTGCAAATTCTGGAGCTGAATGACTGTGTTAAGCTTCTTGGATTGGTTTTTGACATATTCGTGTTGCCACCTCAAGCGTGCGGTTATTGGTCAGTAGTGTACATTATGGAGTAATGGGTCAGTAATCTTAAATGTTTCTGCAAATTCTCCAACTTTGCAACACATTAAAATCCCAGTAATCGGTCCCGACTGGCCTATTCGTTATTTCTCCCACTTAAATAGTTTCTTACGAAGATTGATTAGGCCTCGTTTTAGCGTCTGGCAAGTTTACAGTTAGGTTCTGCATTGTATAATAGATTTTCATTGCACTTTACACAAACATGAACTTACTGACACACACAGTATACTTCTTGTTGTTCTTCAAAACATGACAGGAGTAAATGACAGCCCTTTTGAACTTTAGCTACATTCCTCCCCCTCTGCGTATTTCAGAAAAGCATTAACAGGCAACTCAGACTGTAATACTGTTATTATTTGAAAGCTTTTTCGTAACTAAAAATAAAGAAGAGAGAGAGAGAGAGACTGGTACTCCTGGACACTTAAAATGCCTGGAATAATCAGGCCGCGGCGGGTTATAGAGTGGTGACGCTCTGAGTTGGAATGCACTCCGTGACTTATAGAATATTACTTTAATGGACTGTCTTTCTCTCAGCCCTGGTTTGAACCTCTCAGCAGAGGCTCTTGCCCTGTAATTTGGCCCTGATTACACATCGGGTTCCTCCCTACACTCCTGGCGGCACCAGACTGACAGAAACGGAGACTCATCTGAACTTGACCAATGAGGAAAAACGTGTTTTTGTTTGCTAAGCATGTTTCGTTCCAAAATCTCTTCGCTAAAGTGTGTATTAATGAGTTAGACCCAGTTTACCCTCCCCTAACCTGAGCCCCGCCTTCCAGAGCCAAGTTCAAGGAGTGTGTCCTCCCTGTCGTTTAGAGCTGAAGCACTGTTCCCTTCTCAGCGAGGCCAGCACACCTAACCTGCAATTGGTCCAGACACTTCAAAGCACTTGGGCCTGACATTTGCGTGCAGGCATGTGAAATTATTCTGGGGTATGAATGTGCAAATATTTACCGTTCTGCTGGGAGTATGAATAGTGTCAATCTATCAAACTTAATTCCATAAAGGGAATTGTCCCTTCGTGACTTTTTGGCACTGAGCTCTGACGGCCTTCTTTTTCCAGGTAGCTTACCTTTCCGCCAGTCGGCTGTTGAGCAGGTGTGTAAATATCCTACAGGTATGGCTAGTATGTCTAAGGCAGGGTCTGGTTGGTAGGTTTTACATCGCTAGCCTCAGGAGCTCACGGTGCTGAGAGAGGGGACTGGCAGCTGCTACAGTTGGGTCACCGGCTGGGTGTTCTTTCCTGTATCTGTATCAGTGAGCTTCACGTCGGCCCCTGTTATTTCCAATTTTTTAGTTTGAGTGTCTCTGGGGCAAGGAAGAACATGATTTATCTTTCACTTCCAGGGGTAGATCATCCACCTTTCTGCCAGCCTAGAAGTCATCAACCAGCCCTAGTTCTAACAGAAGCCTGGAGTACAGGTAGTATGAGTAGAGGTAGTATTATTTTTGTTTCCACAACTGCCTCTGCAACCGAACAACTATATGGACAAAGTAACATTTGTGAAGCCTGTAAGCAAACCTAACATTTTAGAAAATATACAGTTTGCAAATATGTCACCCTATAACATTTTTTTTTACTTTCTGTATGTTGTGCCCTGGAAAATAGACATACATATTAATATAGCCAGGCCAAGTTAGTTGTTTGAAGGAAAATAGTATTTAATAATTCCAGTTTTTTTATGCTTATTTACTGTAAAGAGCACAGTGTTTTGCAATTGAGAATAATTGTGCACTGTCTCTTTAAAATGAATGTGACTTGGAAAGTAAGAGTGCAGGTAGAGATCATTGTTTTTCTGTTGTGTCAATCTGAGCTGGTTAGAACTAGAAACATGCAGGGCTCGACATTAACTTTATTGGCCACTTGTCCTTAGGAAAAGTAAGTCTATTCTTTACTTAAGGTTACCATGGTAACGGAGTCCGCAGAATATATGTGTCACTTGCTGTCTTGAATCCGACCTTTTTTTTTTTACCAGGCTGGGAAATTAACTTAGCCACTATGGCTGGTGGATGCCCAGATTTTACTAGCCAATTCTCCCAATTAAAATATATAGAAGAAAACACAATTGTATTTTCGATATTGCTTCAATACATCAAATTCATTATTAATATGTCTTATTAGGCAAATTTCAAAAGGGACATGTTGTGAAGACAAGTCTGTGAGACGATTGATTTTCAGATGATTGACAAATTGTGCTAATCAGTGTATTGGATGGCCTACTACTACTTTTAGTTGGCTACGTTTAGTCATCCAGTAGTAGGTAATTTCACACACCATGGCAAATCGTTCTATTTGTGGAAATATACGTTTTGGAATATTGGTTTGTATGAATTCTACAATCAACGAGTGTGGACTTCACTGGAAAATGGAAAATAAACACAGAGGTATGTACACTGACTGATTTGTTCAAATTCGCTGTGTTCACTATAAGGAATGGAATCACTGCACATGGATTTGGACTAGTAATGACATTTCGAACATGTTTAGAGGCTAAAAGCATGTTTTAAAACTTCCCCCGTAAATGCATAATGGTTGTAAACTGGAGCAGGAGTTAACACGGTTTTGGCAATACAGATTGTTTGCGTTATTCTAGCTACTGACAGTACTTCAGATATTCAAACAACAGAGCTACGTTTTGAAATCGCCTGGAACTCTTCTTTAACAGTGAATGAGCACTTGCAGTGTGAAAACAGAGCTGTGTGTCGTGACCACCGTGCAGCAAAACCGTGTTTGAGAACATAAGATAAAATCGCAGTCATACATAAATACACTCCGATATCTGGCCAAAATATTCACCAATATTCTATTAATTTGTTTAGCTCAATGTACTTGTTAAATTACAATTTATTTTACTTGTCCATTCGGGCAAGTGATTCTACGAGCTCTGTGTCTGACTACTTTTTTTACTTGTCCCGGACAAGCTGAGAAGCCTTATGTCGAGCCCTGTAACATGTCTTATTCACTTTGTCATTATGGGGTATTGTTTGTAGAATTTTGAGGGAAATTATTCATTCAATCCATTTCGGAATAAAGGTGTAACATATTAAAATGTAAAAAAAGTGAAGCGCACTGAATATTTTCCAGATGCACTCTTAAGTAAATGTAGTTTAAAGGTAGTTTAAGTAAAGGTAGTTTAATTAAAGGTAGTTTAATTAAAGGTAGTTTAATTAAAGGTAGTTGAAAGGTAGTTTCAGTAAAAGTAGTATATCTGCACACACCATATAACCTACAAATGTAGCACTGGCGCTAGCTTGATCCTGAGTGAGAGAGCTGACTGATGAGGGAAATGTCAAAGTTATAGTATTTTATAAATGTAATTTAAGAAGATATATAGGCCAAGGAGTTCTGGATTAATGCTGTCTGTAATCATGGGTCTGTGAAGGGGTCTGCCCGTAGTTTTGAAGCGAGCAGAGGGAATCACGCAGACCACCCTTCACCCAGAGCCTAAGTAGTAGAGTGGAGAGGTTGTGTTACAGTAAAGAAGGGCAAATTGGCAGCCTTTTGATTTGTTTTGTTTGATGTTCCACCACTTTGAAGACTAAATGGCCAGCCAGACCATGGCATTATGGGTAGGTGGTGGTTTTCCATAGAAAAAGAATGGATAGAATGGCCATAGAACTGCTTGGCACGGTCATTTGATTAGTACACAACGAAATGTTGTTAGTTGTCACGGTGACAACATGCAAATTTTTTAATGCGGAAGTAGGCCCGCTAGCTCTTTGCAATGGAATGGTACACATAAAAATGGCTGCCGTTCTGACCATTATCTATGCAATGGAATGGTACACATAAAAATGGCTGCCGTTCTGACCATTATCTATGCAATGGAATGGTACACATAAAAATGGCTGCCGTTCTGACTATTCTGCTACATTGATTTGAATTGGAATGGCCTTTCTATCCATTTAATTTCTATGTGGTGTTCATTTGGTAAAATTACACATTGAGTGATGCTGAGGGCAATGATTTCAGACTATGTAGAAACAAACTGGAAGAAAATGGTGGATGAGGTAAAAATTTCACATTAATTGAAAGTAAACATAGGCTGCAACATGCAAGCAAATGTAACGAGACCTCATTTGACCTGTTTTTTCTCCCTTTTCATGTAGATGGCCTTGTGTTTGCTAGACTTTATGTGAGCCCAGCCAGAGTCTTCTCATTGGCATAACTCTGAGTCTTTAGACCAGGGCCTCTTTCTTGTGGCCAGTGGCAGTTGTCAGACAGACCAGGACTTCACTCCACACCAGTTTCATTCTGTCTGCCACCGTGTCCCTTTCCTTCTCTGTGTTCCTCTGTGGTGACAGATCCCTGTGATGCAGCTATAGTTTTAATTGGCAAGATGGAGAGATTGAATTCAACTTTGTTTAAGAGAAAAAAGCCACCTGGTTCAAGTACGGTATTTTATCATATGGGTCCTATTACCTACAGTATTGTACAGACGTCTTAGGCACATGCAAGGTAAAGTCTGTGATACATAAATGCTTTCCAGAATAACAAAATGAAACATTCCTAAATATAAAACAAATCCGCAAGAAACAGTGGAAAAAAACACAAAAACAAATCAATATTTGGTGTGACCTTTACCTTCCATGCTTATAGATTGTTTTAAGCATGTTGGAGAACGTCTCACAGCTCTTCTACAGTCCTTCATGATGTTGAGAACAGGGCTCCAAGGAGGCCATACCATCTGTTACAGAAATCCTTCTTCTGTTCACTGAAGTTATTCCTTTATGACCTTGGCCGTGTGTTTGAGGCCATTGTCCTGCTGCAGAATGAAGTTGTGATCGATCGGACGCCTTCTTGTTGGTATTGATGATCGATCTAGGGTGCCTAAGCTTAACTACTTTTGACCATTTAACGTAATAAAATCTACACCAGGGGTATTCAACTCTAACCCAACAGTGTCCGGAGCCTGCTGGTGTACTGTTCTACCTCAACATTAATTGGACTCACCTGGTGTCCCAGGTCTAAATAAGTCCCAGATTAGAGGTTTGCAATGAAAAAGTGGAGTGGATCTGGCTTCGAGGTCCAGAGTTGATTATGAGGGCTCTACACTGTTCTTCTGTGGATGTTTCAGAGTTCATACCTTGGGTTGATTTTTGTTAAATTTTGCCTTGAATCAATAACTAACTCACAATTAGCCCATTGGTGCCATGAACCTGGTACAGTCGACCATCATCATCTGGAGATAATCGACAACAAGCCTGACCAGCTTACAAACTGATGCTGAATAATGTTTCCAAACACTATGCAGTAATTTGTTACACACAAAAGCACGCTGACAGAAAGCTCTGCTTACACAGTGCTGGTGCTAATTTGTGGTTAATACTTCATCAAACAAGTGTTCTAAAGTATGCACATATAACGGTTTTGATTTATTTGCATACACATAACCTACCATAGCGATATTCAAAGTGTTCTGACATTTAATAGCCGGACAAAACATTGCATCTTTTATTCAAATGTGCGTGATGACGGTGGCCTGAATTGAAAGTTTCTTCTCTCTTTTTGACATCTGCTAATTCAAATTTAGAAGCACTGTGCCAGATATTTTTTCTTTATAGTGAGACTAACTGTCATGTTTCTCAATTTCGGACTATTTTCTTTACATGCATGATTGTTATTAAGATGTTGAACTTCTTCAAAAGAATAGTCGGATTCAAACCACAAACAGCAAATATATAATATTTTTTTGCTAAAAAATATTAGCAAATATTCTCCCCATAAAAGTGACTCCGGTAGCTAAAACTTGTGTCACATCTAATGTCTTGGTCGCAAAAGTGAAGAAAAATGCATCAGTATACGATGTTAATTCTAACTTGGAGTACATATGTTATTTGAGAAACTTTTGTAAAACATGTTGATAATCTTAGTGACTGGTCGATTATAATATGACCAAAATGGTAGTTTTAGTTGTAAATGTTGTGGCACTTCACAGTGAATTGAATCAGTGTTTTTAAGAGCAATTGAGTTGCCTCTTTTTTCTAGATGGCCTTAATGCTCTGGATGATGGCCTTGGCGCCATCACAAAAATACCTCCCTGAATACAAATTTAAATGTACTGTTTTACCACAAATTCCCTGGTTTCGATGTGACACAGGTAGAACTGGGCACCGAACGTCGAAACTTCCATGGCACTGACCAAAATACTCAGATCCTTTCAAGTATTGAAAAATTATTTATCTTTCAGTGCCGAATTTCGGTTCCAAAAGCATCTGTGAGCCAATAATCATTTAGCATACTTGCGTGTAAGGACCTAAAGTCGCCAGCGATTGGCTGTCTAACACAACTTAAAACACGTCATGTGAAAGAGACACCACCACGTGGAGGAGTTCTAAAGATACTCACAGTCGTATACCGTTTATAACATTACTCCTTGACCAGGCAACATCTTTGTTTTTCTGATGTAATGTTAAGGTTATACATTTTAGAAGTACTTGACAGACAAGTGTAATTTCACTACTGAAACCAAACACATAGGTTTACTGCTGCCGTTGTTGCGCACATTCCTTATTTCGATCGAGAATCGAAACTTAGTTATTTTCCCCATAACGTTGACTATGACTAGTTATTTTCCCCATAACGAATGTATGTTAGCTTGTGCTGCTAGTCGGCTGTTGTAGTTAGCTCTGTCTATTTCCCCCTTCACATTAGCCTCTGCGCCTGTCCACCCTGATTTTAGGAATAGGAAGACCATACCAGAGAGTGTCAATCCCTTCACACTGACAGCAAGAGGGAAAATGTCCAAGGAAAGATGAGATCAGTGCTACAGAGTAGTCACAGGGGTTATTGTTAAAGGTTTGCTAACTTTTTTGACATTGGAGGCCCCATTGTGGAGGTGAGCAAGCTATCAATATTTAGGGAGTAATAATTTATAAAGGTAGTTTGCCAATATAGCCTTTTTTAGCCTGGATAAGGTTTTTTACTGTTATTGTCAGTAAAAAAATAATTAAACCATAATATTGTTATGTTTTGTGCTTTACTGATTCACAATTAAGTTTACTGTATTTTGTTGATGTTGAAATGGATTTTAAAACATATGGTATCGGAAAAAAGTATCGTTAAGGAACCTGTATCGAAACTGAGGTATCAAAATTGGGAAAGATTTTGAACGATGCCCAGCCCTAGACACAAGGGTATATGTTTATTGCTTGTTTCCTGGAATTACAGACATGAATGTTAATCACAATATGTCAACCCCTGTAGCAAGTTACCTTTGAGCTTCTCAGACTCAGAAGGCGTGGTCATATAAGAAGAAAGGTGACTGCACATGGGGCCCTGGCCCCTAGTTTGGGAACTGCTGCACTAAGGCCTAGGGATTGTGATGTGACATAACTCTGTGGTATACTGCCACACACACACTGTCCCGATAGTGTCATTCTCTGCTTTGCCTGGTTGACACACTCCAGATCATCTGTCAAGGTTTTGTCTTGTAAGAACAACACGCCCTCACCTGTGCGTAATTCATCTCAATACTTGGGTTTTCACCACTGAAAATAGGGGGGACGTACAAAGAACGAATGACAAGAACGACACCTTTAGATGTGGTGCCAAGATCTTTGTTCTTTGCTTTCATCTTAATAGAAGGGCTGTATCCTCACTACTGTGGTTGGACTTGATCAAAGCACACTTCTTTTTTTTCATTCTTTGATTTGACGGATGAAACAAAAGAACAACAAACAAATCAAAGTGAGCAGAGGGTAGATCCCCTCTATAGATCGACTTCCTATGGATTCCCCTCCGCCGGTTTAATCCTTTAATGTTTTCAGGCCTGAAGACTGAAGAGACGTTGGAGGAATTGCGATTGCAACTGTTGTAGGATTAGGCCTACCTTGAGGAAAGTAAGAAAACAAATTTTTTATTTAGGGAGGAAAATGTCTGGGTTTGAGAAGCCAGTGAAGGGCAGCCAGGAATTCAGTAGTGCTACTATCAAAGCCAAGGCTGCTGTTTCTCCCATGAGGGAAGTGCCCGAAGGCAGACACTCACAGACAGAAAGAAATGTTGCGGTTTCTTTTCTTTAACCCATTTAGGAAAACTGACGGAAGGGTGTAAGTGCCTGGAGTCACATAACAATGGCATGGCACCGTCTGGATTTTCTCACTGCACGAAAAACAACCAATGACAGTTGAGTCATTGGACTTCACATCTTCAGGTTTCTGAGCCACCTACAAGGACCAAAATGCTGGTCTTCCCCTTTACCACAACGCAGGACTTCCCAACAACCCACTAGTTCAACCACTATTTTTTTGTTTGGTTGCTTTGTTTTGTTGCAGCCACAATTTGACCTAGTTCGTGACAAACTTTGTACTACCAAACCAAATTTAAAGAGGCTAATTGCTGAAACAGAAAGGCTTGGCATTGTGGCGACAGAATGACCTTGTTTGATTGGCTGATGTGGCGATCTTCCTGTGTCCTTCTAAACCTGCCAAATGCTTGAACAGCACAGTAATAGGTATGGAGACAAATTCTCCACTGTTGAAGCTTCCTGGTGTGAAGGTGGTCTGGCCTTAGAGTCCATCTGAGGGTTACAGGTGGTCTGGCCTTAGAGTCCATCTGAGGGTCACAGGTGGTCTGTCCTTAGAGTCCGTCTGAGGGTCACAGTTGGGAAGGCCTTTGCGGGTGTTCCAGCCATCAGCAGGCCACTCTGGTCCCTCACTGACCCCCCCACTCTCAAGCCCTTATTTAGCCTAATTGGGTAATTGGCACTGGAGACCATTTCAAGCTGTGCCTGGTGGTCCTAAAGACCCCAAGTGTAACTTGAGGTCCTCAGCTAAACAAACAGGACATGGCCTTTACTGTCAAACCAGTACGAGAAGTGCAGTACTTTAGTGTATTACTCTGTCTTAAATGGCACCCTGTTTCCTATTTAGTGCACTACATTTTACTGACCATCATCTGTTGTCTATTTCTGGAATAGGCTACCGTTTTGGACACAGCCTTGTGGTAACACACACCATGTGTGAATTGGACTAATCTTGTTCCCAGACACCTCCGCCCAAATGTCCTCAAACTTTACTTGTCAAACTTGGCCTTTGTATAGAAGACCAGAAGAAATTCCTGACACTTAGACATGAACTGAATAGCTTCATTTACCGACCACTCCACATTTTGGATTACATTAAATCAAAAAATGGCAAATAACCTGGTACAGTATGTTAGTCCAACTAGAATTCTGTTTCCAGCCCAGCTAAGTTCAGTTCTGGCTTGTCGAAGTGCCTGTCTTAAATGATATGCGTGATGTTTGTGAAAACACAATGTAGGTTGTGTTGAGTCTTGTGGTGTTAACTCCAGTGGTGAAGATGTTGATGAATGTTAATGAGTGTCTGCCATCTAAGGTGTGTTCTCCATAATGGTGGCTCGTAATCACATGTGAGCCCCCACAAGTCTCCTGGTCCTTCCTCCGTTTCTTTCATGCGCCCTTGGCACTTGTCCTGTGGAGGCATGTGATATTTATGCTCCTTCAGTAGCACAGCATTTTTTAACTCTTCATTTGCTCCTTCCTAGCACAGGGATTATGTCTGAACACCGAAAGGTCTCTGAAGCACACAGTTATCACGCCTACTTTTAACAGTTTGACAAGTCAGGATTTTTTGGTGTATATGTTGGTGAAACATACCGCTTTGGAGGTAAAAATATATGTAGGTCCAAGTCTGCCAAAATAAGAAATAAATAAATAAATATATGCATCAATAAAAATATTTATACATAAAAATATAAAATTATACATTTATTAATCAATATTTTTCCTTATTTATTTCTGTGATCATTTATTTCTGTATTTATATTTTTTTATATTCATTTATTTCCATATTCTGTTATTTCTGTATTTATTTATTTCCGTATATCTTTATTTCTGTATTTCCACATCCTTTAGCTAATGAGGAGACTGTCAGTCAAAGTATTTCACAATGTCACCTTTTTTCCATTGGTTGATTGTTATCAGAGCGTGAAGATCGACTTTACATTCCTAGATTGCTATGACTGTGTTAGTAGGCTGCATACAGTCTCTTGTCGGAGATTTGAGAGTTTTGGCTAACCTAGGTGAAAATGCTAGCTTTGATTATTATTTGACTATATAGTTTTTTTGCTTGGAGTGTCTGGCTGAAAGTTTATTGCAGTAATCAGGATCTAACGACACAGAAGTTCATCCTGCAACCAACCCCATGTTGTACCCTTGGTTCTTCCCCAGCTGTATTTTTTACATTCACAATCTCTTGCTCTTGGCTTGATTGCTATAGCTGAAAGATTAAGTCCTATAGCTGAAAGATTAAGTCCTGCCCATTATTTAAGGATGTGGAAATACAGCAAGTTTTACAGAAATAAATGAATACAGAAATAAAAGAATATGGAAAGAAATGAATGTAAAAATAAATAAATACAGAAATAAATGATCACAGAAATAAATAAATAGGGAAAGAATATTGATTAATAAATGTATAATTTTATATTTTTATGTATATTTTTATGTATATTTTATGTATAAATATTTGTATTGCATTTATTTATTTATTATTTTGGCAGACTTGGTCCTCCATAAAAATACACTATATTGATTGTGTAGTGAAATATTGTTGACTAGCCTGTTTTTCCCCAGCTCTGTTTTTCGAAAAGCATGTTTAACCATCATTTACGAAATTGTCATACACTAAATGTTTCCTGGTTAGTGTCTTTGACCTTTCAAATCCAGTACGTGGACATTTCCAGTTGTCACATTCCAATTTTGTATCTGATCTAATGACTGAATTTATATTATTTCAAGCACATATTTTCAGTTTCTGTTTGAGAGTTGACCCTTGTACTTTCAAAGTTCCAACCATTGTATTGTTTAAGGCAGCATTCATCATTTACTTACTCACATATATCCAAATGCTTGGAGTTCATTTTGAGGTCCTTGCTAGAATGACATCCCCCTCGTGATACGTCGTGTTGAACCTCCCCCCAGGGCACCCCACTTCTGATGTGTGAGCCAAGTCTGAAAAATAATTTAAAAAGCAAGTTTAAAAGCTTATCAGAATGAAACCCATGTCACATCACCCTGTCTGGTAATTTACTGGAGCTGCAAGCATCAACATAAATCATTCTGTAACATTCAATTCGATCATTATTTGCTTTGGTTGGACTATGCAGCACTTTTCTTTATGAAATCCCCCAATTGCAATAGCTTTAATTGTTTTCCTCTCTCAGTTTAACATTCCCGTTTTTTGAATAATGTGGAATTGGCTTTATTTGGTATCTACATATCAAATGGCTTTCATGTTTAATAGGGAATATTTAACTAATCCAGATTACACAACCAGGAATAACAGCGTTTTGCATATTATCAGGCCCATTCTAGAACACAGTTGTATGTGATTGAATGTCTGCCCTGTACACTGACTCTCATTTACCTCTGGGGTTTCTGTGGTAATGTGGATGAGCAGTGTGGAGCCAAGTACTGTAGACCAACTACCCATTTTGATGCCTGTCCATGTAGCAGAGCTAGTGGTTTGTGTGCATGCATGTAGCTTTCAAAGCATTTAAAAAAAGTCCACATATGCATGCATGGGGAATGTCTTGAATCCTGTATTTTGTTCTTGCAAAAATGCATTCTTTGTTAGAATTTTTTTGAACATTGTGTGTAATTTTGAACTTTATTTTGGCCATGATGTTGTTGCAAATAAAAATATGTTCTCAACCAGACCATCTTGTTGAGTAAAGTTGAAATAAAATAAAAATCTTCAGATGTAATGTACTGTATCAAAGAAAAAAAGGGAGTGTTAGAGTCGACTATTCAAGTACCATTAATAAAATATTACCTCTCTTAATATGATGATAATAATTAATTTTGCTTTCTTGTTTACATATTGCCTACACAATTACACATTTCTCTTAAGAAAGTCAATGTTATCATGCGTCTTTGAAAATGACGGAACTTGTTTTGTTCTTCAACGTTGTATAAGGAATGTATTTCACAGGACATCGCACTGCTTTTTAATTGTTCCTGCTATTTGCTCTCACTGAAGTGTTGCATTTACACAGGCTAGATAGGCTTTGGGTACTGGTTGCTGTGATACATTGGTGTTATATTTTCAGAGATAATACCAGTTGGATTTTACCACAGGTTTAAATCTCAACTGTCCAATGTAACAATCCCGTATTGGTGGTTGACACATTCTCCTCAGCTAGCCTGACTGAACAGCTGAGCAGACCCCAACCGTCTCCCAGGGCTGCCCAAACACGCCAAGGTTTCAATCTCTTCCTCTTCTGTTTTTTCGTGGGGTACCTCTCGTGGGAAATTATACCTGCAGAAGGTTTGCAGTAACAGAACCTCTAGAACACTCCGGCCTCCTCATCTTCAAAGACAGTGGAAATGGTCCACTCTTAAGAGTTTTATCTGTCCCCTGGTGAGAGGTGGTGACAGAGGATACGCTTTCAAACAGCACCCGAATACCAGGGGCATGACGACATCCATCGCATACACACACACTTTCAGTTTGGTTCTGTTTCAAAGTAAACCCCCTCTGCAGCAGTCTGCCTTATAATAGCCGAGTTCATACTGTATCTTTGATTTGGTTTAACTAACAGTTTTAGGGGTTTCAGCCATAGAAATTAAATGACTAGAAGTGCCATTTCAACGCAAATAAATGTAGCAGAATGGTCAGAGCGACAGCCATTTTTTCGTGTACCATTCCATTGCAAAGATCTAGCGGCCTACTTCCGCATTAAACCGATTTGCGTGTCGTTACCGTGACAACTAACGACAGTCACCATTTTTTTGTGTACTAATCGAATGACCAAGCAAAACAGTTTAATAAGGCTTCTATAGATTTCATTTCTATGGTTTCAGCCAAAGCACATGAAAGATCTACTAGCTGATGTACATCACAGCATTCCTACTTTGACTGTTTCCGAGTGTTTCAGTTTGATTATTTCAGATTGGCGTGAGGTTTTTTTTGTTGATGTCTTTTCCCCTGGCTGGTTTTGATAATAAAGGTCAGATGCATCAGGAGATGCCCTAAGGAGAGGTTTAACACTAGTTTGATCCCTCCTCAATATTGTGTGTGTGTTAGATCTTGTTTTCCACCAGCTTAGTTAAAACAAAAGAGCTACTTGATCTTTACCATCCCACTTTTATATTATAGTTATAATTTCTCTTTGATTGTCCGCCAAGCTGTGAATGGAAGTCTCTTGGGGTCTTTATATGAAGATGGATATTCCTTTTTTAATGGTTTGGTCGGAGAAGAGAGCCATGAGGGCAGCCTCAGTGGGTGTCTTTCATTATGTGCCGTATTAGAATGAATATTTAACTCTACATTTCTGTTTAATAGTTAATTTCTGTAAAATCTGAGCTGGGTGGTCCATGTCCAACTGTTACACCAATGGATCATATGCCGCTAACAGAGACAGCAGAGGACAGATGCTTGCCTTTAATAAAACCATAAAGTAGACCAATTATCTGTGTCCTCAAGACATGCCTTGGGAACAGATATCCAGTGCTGGATGAAGTCTGGCCCTGATTGTATTTGTTATTAATCTGCAATCAGTGTTATGTAGGTTTGCAATATTTTTTAGTACTCCGCTGATATAAGTTTTGTTTGTTTTCAAGGTGATGTCAGAATAGCTCCAGAAAAGGCTATTGTACTGCCAGGATGGGTATCACATCACCGTTGAAATGAATGCACTCATTCAAGTCGGTTCCAGAACAAATATAGTAAGCCAGTCAGTCCAATAATAGAAAAGCAATCCAGGAGTAGCGTATATATTTTTTTCTAAACATGCACATGAATACAAATGTGTCACATGTTCAGATAAACCGAAGATGTTATTGCATGTACAGGTAGAATAACGTATGTATCCCTAATGTGTAATGAAATTCTTTGTGCTGGTGGCAGTGAATCACAATTAAATTGGAGCAGTCAGAAAGTAACAAATGCATTACGTCTGTCCGTGTACTGGAGTCAATGTGTAGTAGTGTGACCTTGTCCTTCGCCCACGTTGCAATGCAGGCAAGCTAACTGTTGAAGAAACATACCGTTAATTTGCTTTGTTAAAAAAGTTTCAGACAGATTACGGCTACAGTAACCTTTCAAACAGTGAAAAGAGTGGTGTGTTTAGGAATGGCTATTTAATACAACCAAAATGTTCTCCAGCATAGAATGTTAGTATGATCTCCCTGACATCTATTAACATTAAGAATTGACATTCAATTTCTTTATGGTAAGGTAGCAAGATGGGCTTTTATGGTAAGGTAGCAAGATGGGTTTTATTCCTATTAATGTCCTGGTAAAAAAGAAATATATATATATATTTTGACATTCTGTGTCACCTGGACCAATCTTTACCTGTCAGTCTACAGTTATAGCTTTGAAGGAGAAGTTGATGAAGCGTGTTATCTTGACCATTAATCTACCCCTGATGTCTGTCATTTTTCACCCTGTTCATATGAAATGCCAGCCTGTTTTAAGCTTGTAGCTCCATGCTTTCTGCAAACTACTGCGCCATTTTTTTTTTTAAGATGTCAAAGTTGCTGGCGAACTGAGGTTTTGTTGTGAAGGTAAGTGGACGATTACTGGTTTCGTGGAGCCTAAAGTGCTGTAATCTTAACACGGGTCAAGGGTTTGGGGTTTTGTAGTTGTTTTTTTTGCAATTGGACCATTTTCAAGATCTTGTTGCGTGAGTTTGTCCTTCAAAGGTGTTGTTGTCAAATAACAATAGCAGACGTGAGTAAAATATGAACGCAAAGTGCATCTCTGTACAGCAAGTTGCCTCGTCAAACAATGGAGGTGGGAGCATTTAAACATTAAAACATATTCTGACATTCCTTAAATGATTCATTAATATTATTGTCACTGAATAAACATAGTAGTGCAGTCACCAACTACCGTTAATGTGTACCAGTGATCATAATAAAGAGCCAGTACTCAACACAACAGTGCTATATTATCAGGAGAAGCCCATGTTGTGACTACTTGATTAGCTAGCTCTATGCAGATTTACCCAGCCAGCAGATCCAGGCATACGGTATGCATACGTTATGATGCCAGGTATGGATGTAGTGCTTGATTTTTTTACTACATTGCATCAGAGAAGAGCTATGAACTCGCTAGCTAATTCCAGCAAAGGCTAATTAAGAATATGCAACTTTTTAACCTGTGCGTTCTTTGCTAAATAAATTACTAAATAACAACCAAACCTGTTTGATTCTGTAACATGTCCTTCTCTTAATAGCTGCAATTTAATTGTAATTTCTAATTACATCTTTCATAATAATCTCTATTGTCAATCTATGGGTGATCTGACGCCACAAACTGCTAGTGAAGTGGCAAGTCACATTACATTTAGATATTTCTTCCTAATATTTTTACTGGAAAACCGAGAAATGCCAGTTTAAACATTGGGGAAAACTCCTGTGTTTGTCACATCTTTAATTGCGAGTAAGGCAGCTGTACACACTTTTTACGGAACTGCCCCATAAGGATGGAATATTTCATCTTCTTTGACCAATGGTTTGTAGTAACACATTTTTCCTCCACGCACAACAGATGTGTCTGTCTGTTAACAGTGCGCATGTTCCTCTTCAATAGAATCGGGGCTTAATGAATGTCTGACAGAGGGACTCTCAGCCCATGTTGCTGCCTTTTAGCTTGGCCTCACAGGTTGTGAGTGCTGTGATAATGAGGTTCAGTGACCAACGAGACCCCCACACACACACACACACACTCCCAATTTCAACTGGGTACACATTTTTATTAATTTAAAGATATCGAAAACGGGTTACTCAGCTGTCCTAATAGTAGAACCATTTTGTGGTTCTCAGAAGACTCCTCTTTGGTTCCAGAATAACATTCATTCCTTACAGGTACATTGAACTCTGAAGTGTAGCTCATTCTGGTTGTCAAAGCAGCTTAAATGCAATACATAATTTAGTTTTTTATATTTGCAAGTACTTTACAACAATTAGCAGATTTAATTTGCCATTGACATTTTGAACTTTTTGTTTGTTAATCAGTAGAGGAATAAAATAGATCAAATACATTTTTATATAATCTTCTAACACAAACACTTCCAGGGGGGTGAATACATTTGAGAGCCACTTTATGTCTGGGAAACTGGCCTCTCATAATTTCAGAGAGCTTTGTTCCACGTTGAAATTGATATGACCTGTCAGCACCATCAAGGTCCTTCAGAGGTGCCTGATAGTGCAGCCAGTCTGGTGAAGTGGCCCCTATCTAGTCTAGAGGACACACCGGCCCCACTGTGTGTGTGTGTGTGTGTGTGTGTGTGTGTGTGTGTGTGTGTGTGTGTGTGTGTGTGTGTGTGTGTGTGTGTGTGTGTGTGTGTG